>JALDNG010002070.1:0-96822 GCA_024349245.1 Neodontobutis hainanensis | reverse complement strand
GTGGTCTCTCGGCCTCCTCTGCCTCCTCTGGTCTCTCTGTGGCCTTTGCCTCCACTGGACTCTGTGCCTCCTCTGGTCACTCTGTGGCTACTGCCTCCTCTGGTCTCTCTGCCTCCTCTACCTCCAATAGTCTCTCTGCCTCCTCTGCTCTCTCTGTGGCCTCTACCTCCTCTGATCACTTTGTGGCCTCTGCCTTTTCTTGTCTCTCTGCCTCCTCTGGTCTCTCTGTGGCATCTGCCTCCTCTGGTTTCTCTGTCTCCTCTGCCTCCTCTGCTCTCTCTGTCGCCTCTGGCTCCTCTGCTCTCTCTGTCTCCTGTATATCCTCTGGTCTCTCTGTTGCCTTTGCCTCCTCTCGTCTCTCTATGGTCTCTGTCTCCTCTAGACTCTCTGCCTTCTCTGCCTCCTTTGGTCTCTCTGTTGCCTCTACCTCCTCTGGTCTCTTCGTGTCCTCTGCCTCCTCTGGTCTCCCTGTGTCCTCTTTCCTCTGGTCTCTCTGTGGCCTCTGTCGTCTCTGGATCTCTCTGTTGCCTCTGGTCTCTCTGTCTCTCTGCCTCCTCTGGTCTCTCTCTGGCCTCTGCCTCCTCTGGTCTCTCTGTGGCCTCTGCCTTCTCTGTTCTCTCTGTGGCCTCTGCCTCCTTTGGTATCTTACTGGCATCTGCCTTTTCTGGTCTCTCTGCCTGCTTTGCCTCATCTGGTCTTTATGTCGCCTCTAAATCCTCTGTTCTTTCTGCCTCCTCTACTTCCTCTCGTCTCTATGTGGCCTCTGCCTCCTCTGGTCTCTCTGTCTCCTCTGCCTCCTCTCGTCTCTCTGCCTCCTCTGCCTCCTCTGATCTCTCTGTGGCCTCTGCCTCCTCTGGTATCTCTGTCTCCTCTGCCTCCTCTGCTCTCTCTGTCTCATCTATCTCCTCTGATCTCTCTGTGGCCTCTGCCTCCTCTGGTCTCTCTGTCTCCTCTGCCTCCTCTCGTCTCTCTGCCTCCTCTGCCTCCTCTGGTCTCTTCGTGTCCTCTGCCTCCTCTGGTCTCTCTGTGTCCTCTGCCTCCTCTGGTCAGTCTTTGGCCTCTGCCTTCTCTGGATCTCTCTGTGGTCTCTGGTCTCTCTGTCTCTCTGCCTCCTCTGGTCTCCTCTGGTCTCTCTGTGGCCTTTGCCTTCTCTTGTCTCTCTGTGGCCGCTGCCTCTTCTGGTCTCTTACTGGCATCTGCCTTTTCTGGTCTCTCTGCCTACTCTGCCTCCTCTAGTCTCTCTGTGGCCTCTGCCTCCTCTGGACTCTCTGCCTCCTTTGGTCTTTCTGTTGCCTCTGCCTCCTCTGGCCTCTCTGCCTCCTCTACTTCCTCTCGTCTCTTTGTGGCCTCTGCCTCCTCTGGTCTGTCTGTGTCCTCTACCTCCTCTGCCTCCTCTGGTCTCTCTGTGTTCTCTGCCTCCTCTGGTCTGTCTGTGTCCTCTGCCTCCTCTGCCCTCTCTGTGGCCTCTGCCTCCTCTGGTCTCTCTGTCTTCTCTGCCTGCTCTGCTCTCTCTGTGGCCGCTGCCTCCTTTGGTCTGTCTGTGGCCTCTGCCTCTTCTAGTCTCTCTGCCTTCTCTGTCTCCTGTAATCTCTCTGTGTCCTCTGTCTGCTCTGGTCTCTCTGTTGCCTCTGCCTACTCTGGTCTCTCTTTCTCCTCTGGTCACTCTGTGGCCACTGCCTCCTCTGGTCTCTCTGCCTCCTCTACCTCCACTAGTCTCTCTGCCTCCTCTGGTCTCTCTGTGGCCTCTACCTCCTCTGATCACTTTGTGGCCTCTGCCTTCTCTTGTCTCTCTGCCTCCTCTGGTCTCTCTGTGGCATCTGCCTCCTCTCATATCTCTGTCTCCTCTGCCTCCTCTGCTCTCTCTGTCGCCTCTGGCTCCTCTGCTCTCTCTGTCTCCTCTATCTCCTCTGGTCTCTCTGTTGCCTCTGCCTCCTCTCGTCTCTCTATGGTCTCTGTCTCCTCTAGACTCTCTGCCTTCTCTGCCTTCTTTTGGTCTCTCTGTTGCCTCTACCTCCTCTGGTCTCTTCGTGTCCTCTGCCTTCTCTTGTCTCTCTGCCTCCTCTGTCCCCTCTGGTCTCTCTGCCTCCACTGGTCTCTTTATTTCCTCTGCCTCCTCTCGTCTCTCTGTGGCCTCTGCCTCCTCTGGTCTCTTTGTCTCCTCTGCCTCCTCTAGTCACTCTGTGGCCTCTGCCTCCTCTGGTCTCTTTGTGTCCTCTGCCTTCTCTGGTCTCTCTGCCTCCTCTGGTCTCTCTGCTGCCGCTGGCTCCTCTGGTCTCTCTGTGGCATCTGCCTTTTCTGGTCTCTCTGCCTCCTGTGCGTCCTCTAATCTCTCTGCCTCCTATGCCTCCACTGGTCTCTCTGCCTTCTCTGCCTCCTCTGCTCTCTCTACCTCCACTCTCTCTCTCTGTGACCTCTGCATTCCTCTAATCTCTCTTTGGCCTATGTCTCTTTTGGATTCTCGGTGGCCTCTTCCTCCTCTGCTCTCTCTTTCTCCTCTGCCTCCTCTCATCTCTCTGTGGCCTCTACCTCTTCTGGTCTCTCTGTGGCCTTTGTCTCCTCTGCTCTCTCTGCCTCCTCTGCATCCTCTCGTCTCTCTGCCTCCTCTTGCCTCTCTGTCTTTCTACCTCCTCTGAACTCTGGGTGGCCTCTGAACTCTCGGTGGCCTCTGCCTCTCACTGTGGGCTCTGCCTCCTCTGGTCTCTCTGCCTCCTCTGCCTCCTCTGGTCTCTCTCTGGCCTCTACCCCCTCTGTTCTCTCTGCCTCCACTGGCCTCTCTATTGCCTCTGCTTCCGCTCGTCCCTCTGTGGCCTCTGCCTCCTCTGGTCTCTCTGTCTCCTCTGCCTCCTCTGAACTCTCTGTGGCCTCTGCCTCCTCTGGCCTCTCTATGGCCTCTGCCTCCTCTGGTCTCTCTGTGGCCGCTGCCTTGTCTGTTCTACCTGCCTCCTCTGGTCTTTCTGTCTCTCTGCCTCTTCTGGTCTCTTTGTGTCCTCTGCCTTCTTTGGTCTCTCTGCCTCCTCTGGTCTCTCTGCTGCCGCTGGCTCCTCTGGTCTCTCTGTGCCATCTGCCTTTTCTGGTCTCTCTGCCTCCGAAGCGTTCTCTAAACACTCTGCCTCCTTTGGTCTATCTGTATTTCTTCCTTCTCTGAACTCTCGGTGGCATCTGCCTCCGTTGGCCTCTTTGTCTCCTCTGCCTCCTCTAGTCACTCTGTGGCCTCTGCCTCCTCTGGTCTCTTTGTGTCCTCTGCCTTCTCTGGTCTCTCTGCCTCCTCTGGTCTCTCTGCTGCCGCTGGCTCCTCTAATCTCTCTGTGGCATCTGCCTTTTCTGGTCTCTCTGCCTCCTATGCGTCCTCTAATCTCTCTGCCTCCTTTGGTATCTCTGTCTTTCTTCCTCCTCTGAACTCTCGGTGGCCTCTGCCTCCTCTGGCCTCTCTCCCCCGTTGCCTCCTCTGGTCTCTCTGTCTCCTCTGCCTCCACTGGTCTCTCTGCCTTCTCTGCCTCCTCTGCTTTCTCTACCTCCACTGGTCTCTCTGTGACCTCTCCAATCCTCTCATCTCTCTGTGGCCTCTGCGTCTTCTGGTCTCTCTGTGGCCTCTGCATCCTCTCGTCTCTCTGACTCCTCTTGCCTCTCTGTCTCCTCTACTTCCTCTCGTCGCCTCTGGTCTCACTGTGGGCTCTGCCTCCTCTGGTCTTTCTGCCTCCTCTGCCTCCTCTGGTCTCTCTGTGGCCTCTGCCTCCTCTGGTCTCTCTGTGGCCGCTGCATTCTCTTGTCTGTCTGCCTCCTATGCCCCCTCTGGTCTCTCTGTCTCCACTGGTCTCTCTCTTGCCTCTGCTTCCACTCGTCTCTCTGTGGCCTCTGCCTCCTCTGGTCTCTCTGTCTCCTCTGCCTCCTCTGAACTGTCTGTGGCCTCTGCCTCCTCTGGTCTCGTTGTGGCCTCTGCCTCCTCTGGCCTCTCTTTGGCCTCTGCATCCTCTGGACTATCTGCCTCTTCTGGTCTTTCTGTGGCCTCTGCCTCCTCTGGTCTCTCTGCCTTTTCTGCTTCCTCTCGCCTCTCTGTGGCCTCAGCCTCCTCTGGTCTCTCTCTGGCCTCTGCCTTCTCTGGTCTCTCTCTGGCAACTGCCTACTCTGGTCTCTCTGAGGCATCTGCCTTTTCTGGTCTCTCTGCCTCTTCTGCCTCTCCTGGTCTCTCTGTGGCCTCTGTCTCCTCTAGACTCTCCTTGCCTCCCCTGGTCTTTTTCTGACCTCTGCCTCCTCTGGTCTCTCTGCCTCCTCTGCTTCCTCTCGTCTCTCTGTGGCCTCTGCCTCCCTTGCTCTCTCTGTCTCCCCTGCCTCCACTGGTCTCTCTGCTTTTTCTGCCTCCTCTGCTCTCTCTACCCCCACTGGTCTCTCTGTGACCTCTGCAATCCTCTGGTCTCTCTGTGGCCGATGCCTCCTCTGGTCTCTCTGTGGCCTCTGCCTCCTCTGGCCTCTCTAGTCTCTCTGCCTCCACTAGTCTCTCTATTGCCTCTGCCTCCTCTCGTCTGTCTGTGGCCTCTGACTCCTCTGGTCTCTTTGTCTCCTATGCCTCCTCTAGTCACTCTGTGGCCTCTGCCTCCTCTGGTCTCTCTGTGGCCTCTGCCTCCTCTGCTCTCTCTTTGGCCTCTACCTCCTCTAGCCTCTCTGTTGTCTCTGCCTCCTCTGGACTCTCTATTCCTCTATCTCCTCTGGTCTCTCTGTAACCTCTGTCTCCTTTGGTCTCTCTGCCTCCTCTAAATCCTCTCGTCTCTCTGCTTCCTCTGGGCTCTCTGTCTTTCTGCCTCCTCTGAACTCTCGGTGGCCTCTTCCCCCTCTGGTCTAACTGTGGCCTCTTCCTCTTCTGCTCTCTCTATCTCCTCTGCCCCCTCTTGTCTCTCCGTGGCCTCTGCCTCCTCTGGTCTCTCTGTGGCCTCTGCCTTCTCTTGACTCTCTGCCTCCTCTGCCCCCTCTAGTGTCTCTGCCTCCACTGCTCTCTTTTTTGCCTCTGCCTCCTCTAGTCACTCTGTGGCCTCTGCCTCCTCTGGACTCTCTGCCTCCTCTGGTCTCTTTGTGGCCTCTGCCTCCTCTGGTCTCTCTGCATCCGCTGCTCTAACTGCCTCCTCTGGTCTCTCTGTGGCCTCTGCCTCCTCTGGTCTTTCTGTGGCCTCTGCCTCCTCTGGTCTCTCTGTGGCCTCTACCTCCTCTGGCCTCTCTGTGGCCTCTGCCTCTTCAGGACTCTCTGCCTCCTCTGGTCTTTTGTGGCCTCTGCCTCCTCTTGTCTCTCTGCCTCCTATGCTCCCTCTGCTCTCTGCCTCCACTGGTCTCACAATTAACTCTGCCTCCTCTGGTCACTCTGTGGCCTCTGCCTCCTTTGGTCTCTTTGTCTCCTCTGCCTCCTCTAGTCACTCTGTAGCCTCTGCCTCCTCTGGTCTCTCTGTGGCATCTGCCTCCTCTGGTCTCTCTGTGGCATCTGCCTTTTCTGGTCTCTCTGCCTCCTCTGCGTCCTCTAATCTCTCTGCATCCTTTGGTTTCTCTGTCTTTCTTCTTCCCTTAAAACTCTCAGTGGCCTCTGCCTCCTCTCGCCTCTCTGCCCCGTTGCCTCCTCTGGTCTCTCTGCCTCCTCTGCTCTCTCTACCTCCACTGGTCTCTCTGTGACCTCTGCAGTCCTCTGGTCTCTCTGTGACCTATGTCTCTTTTGTATTCTCTGTGGCCTCTGCCTCCTCTGGTCTCTCTGTCTCCTCTGCCTCCTCTCGTCTCTCTGTGGCCTCTGCCTCTTCTGGTCTCTCTGTGGTCTCTGCCTCCTTTTGTCTCTCTATTCCTCTGCCTCCTCTGGTCTCTCTGTGGCCTCGGTCTCCTCTGCTCTCTCTGCCTCCTCTGCATCCTCTTGTCTCTCTGCCTCCTCTGGTCTCTCTGTCTTTCTGCTTCCTCTGAACTCTCGGTGGCCTCTGGCCCCCTCTGGTCTCACTGTGGCCTCTGCCTCCTCTGCTCTCTCTGCCTCCTTTGCCTCCTCTGGTCTCTCTGTGGCCTCTGCCTCCTCTGGTCTCTCTGTGGCCTCTGCCTTCTCTTGTCTGTCTGCCTCCTATGCCCCCTCTGGTCTCTCTGCCTCTTTTGGTCTCTCTATTGCCTCTCCCTCCGCTCGTCTCTCTGTGGCCTCTGCCTCCTCTGGTCTCTCTGTCCCTTCTGCCTCCTCTGAACTCTCTGTGGCCTCTGCCTCCTCTGGTCTCTTTGTGGCCTCTGCCTCCTCTGGCCTCTCTATGGCCTCTGCATCCTGTGGACTCTTTGCCTCTTCTGGTCTTTCTGTTGCCACTGCCTCCTCCGGTCTCTCTGCCTCTTCTGCTTCCTCTCGTCTCTCTGTAGCCTCTGCCTCCTCTGGTCTCTCTGTGGCCGCTGCCTTCTCTTGTCTGTCTGCCTCCTATGCCCCCTCTGGTCTCTCGTCCTCCACTGGTCTCTCTATTGCCTCTGCCTCCTCTGGTCTCTCTTTGGCCTATGCCTCCTCTGGTCTCTCTATTGCCTCTGCCTCCTCTGGTCTCTCTTTGGCCTATGCCTCCTCGGGTCTCTTTGTCTCTTCTGCTTCCTCTAGTCACTCAGTGGCCTCTGCCTCCTCTGGTATCTCTGCCTCCTCTGCCTCCTCTGGTCTCTCTGTGGCCTCAGCCTCCTCTGGGTCTCTGTGGCCTCTGCCTTCTCTGGTCTCTATCTGGCCACTGCCTACTCTGTTCTCTCTGAGGCATCTGCTTTTTCTGGTCTGTCTGCCTCCTCTGCCTCCTTTGGTCTCTCTGTGGCCTCTGCCTTCTCTGGTCTCTATCTGGCCACTGCCTACTCTGTTCTCTCTGAGGCATCTGCCTTTTCTGGTCTGTCTGCCTCCTCTGCCTCCCCTGGTCTCTTTGTGGCCTCTGCCTCCTCTAGACTCTCCTTGCTTCCTCTGGTCTTTCTGTGGCCTCTGCCTCCTCTGGTCTCTCTGCCTCCTCTGCTTCCTCTGGTCTCTCTGTGGCCTCTGCCTCCTCTGGTCTCTCTGTCTCCTCTGCCTCCTCTGGTATGTCTGTGGCCTCTGCCTCCTCTGGTCTGTCTGTGTTTTCTGCCTCCTCTAGTCTCTCTGTGGCCTCTGCCTCCTCTGGTCTCTCTTTCTCCTGTGCCTTCTCTGGTCTCTCTGTGGCCTCTTTGTCCTCTGGTCTGTCTGTGTCCTCTACCTGCTTTGCCTCCTCTGGTCTCTCTGTGGCATCTGCCTTCTCTGGTCTCTCTGAGGCATCTTCCTTTTCTGGTCAGTCTGTCTCCTTGGCCTCCTCTGGTCTCTCTTCCTCCTCTAACTCCTTTGGTCTCTCTGCCTCCTCTGCCAACTCTGGTCTCTCTATGGCCTCTGCCTCCTCTGGTCTCTCTCTGGCCTCTGCCTCCTTTGGTCTGTCTGTGTCCTCTACCTGCTTTGCCTCCTCTGGTCTCTGTGGCCTCTGCCTCTTCTGGTCTCTTCGTGTCCTCTGCCTCCTCAGGTCTATCTGTGTCCTCTGCCTCCTCTGGTCAGTCTTTGGCCTCTGCCTCCTCTGGACTCTCTGCCACTTTTGGTCTTTCTGTTGCCTCTGCCTCCTCTGGCCTCTCTGCCTCCTCTACTTCCTCTCGTCTCTTTGTTGCCTTTGCCTCCTCTGGTCCATCTGTTTCCTCTGCCTCCTCTGGTCTCTCTGCCTCCTCTGGTCTGTCTGTGGCCTCTGCCTCCTCTGGTCTGTCTGTGTCCTCTACCTCCTCTGCCTCCTCTGGTCTCTCTGTGTCCTCTGCTTCCTCTGGTCTGTCTGTGTCCTCTGCCTCCTCTGCCCTCTCTGTGGCCTCTTCCTCCTCTTGTCCATCTGTCTCCTCTGCATCCACTGGTCTCTTTTTGGCCTCTGCCTCCACTGCTCTCTTTGTAGCCTCTGCCTCCTCTAGTTTCTCTCTGGCCTCTGCCTCTTCTAGTCTCTTTGCCTTCTCTATCTCCTCTAGTCTATCTGTGTCCTCTATCTGCTCTGGTCTCTCTGTTGCCTCTGCCTCCTCTGGTCTCTTTGTGGCCTCTGCCTTTTCTGGTCTCTCTGCCTCCTCTGCATTCTCTCATCTCTCTGCCTCCTCTGGTCTCTCTGTCTTATTTCCTCTTCTTATCACTCTGTGGCCTATGCCTCCTCTGGTCTCTCTGTGGCATCTGCCTCCTCTGGTCTCTCTGTCTCCCCTGCCTACACTGGTCTATCTGTAGCCTCTGCCTCCTCTGGACTCTCTGCCTCCTCTGGTCTTTCTGTGGCCTCTGCCTCTTCTGTTCTCTCTGTCTCTTCTGCCTCCTCTGGTCTCTCTGCCTCCTCTGCCTCCTCTGGTCTCTCTTTGGCCTCTGCCTCCTTTGGTCTGTCTGTGTCGTCTGCCTCCTCTGTTCTCTCTCTGGCCTCTTCCTCCTCTGGTCACTCTGTCTCCTCTGCCTCCACTGGTCTCTCTGTTGCCTCTGCCTCCTCTGGTCTCTCTGTCTCCTCTGCCTCCTCTGGTCTCTCTCTGGCCTCTGCCTCCTTTAGACTCTTTGCCTTCTCTGTCTCCTCTAGTCTCTCTGTGGCCTCTGCCTCCTCTGGTCTCTCTGTCTCCTCTGCCTCCTCTGCTCTCTCTGTGGCCGCTGCCTCCTTTTGTCTCTCTGTGGCATCTGCCTTTTCTGGTCTCTCTGCCTGCTCCTCCTCTTCTGGTCTCTTTGTGGCCTTTGCCTACTCTGGACTCTCTGCCTCCTCTGGACTTTCTGTGGCCTCTGCTTCCTCTCGTCTCCCTCCCCGTTACCTCCTCTGGTCTCCTCATCTGCAGTCTAGTCATCTGCAAATTGCCAGTCTGTTCTACTCCACGTCTACAGTCAGTTCTACAAATTGTCTACTGTCTGTTCTTCTGCACATTTACAGTCTGTTCTACTGCATTTCTACAGTCTGTTCTAATGCTCGACTACAGTCTGTCTGGGCCTTTAGCGCATACCCTTTTTTGAACTTTTAAACCCCTTATCAATGTGGTAGCCTCGCCAACCTTTACCACACGCTTCCACGTACTTTGTAGAGAAAAAGGAGACCACATTTCACTTGATCGGACCTCGGGAAGTGACCGCCAGCGCCCACACTAGGGTGAATACATTGACAAAATGGGCATGTGGGAATCCCAAATTTATCACCCTGGCTCCTGGAGTAGCCCTGAATCACATATCCGAAGTGCAGAGCTCTAGAGCAAAGGGGAAAAAAATTATGATCAAAAAGACACCTTTCTTGTCAGGGCCTATAGCACGTACCCTTAGTTGACCTTTTGACCCCTTACCAATGTCGTAGCCTCTCCAAATTTTGCACGCTGGCTCCTGGGGCCACCCAGAACGACATATCAAAGGTTGCTGGCTTTAGATCAAAGTGAAAAAGTTTCAGCCTCCTAAAGACACAGCTTATAACGGGTTTTGACCATTGACCCCTGAACACTATTTGACCCCTTAACAATGTCGTAGCCTCTCCAAATTTTGCACACTGGCTCCTAGGGCCACCCAAACTGACATATCAAAGACGACATTTCACTTGATCGGACCTCGGGAAGTGACCGCCAGCATGCATTTATGTAATGTCTATATTCTGTTCTATTGGTCGAAAACAGTCTGTTCTAATGCCCAATTACATTCTTTACTACTCCACCTCTACAGTTTGTTCTACTGCTCCTCTACAGTCTGTTCTAATGCACATCTTCAGTCTGTTTTAATGCCAGTCTAGAGTCTGTACTACTGCTGCTCTGCAGTCTGTTTTACTGCAAGTCTACTTTCAGTTTTACTGCATATCTACAATCTGTTCTAATGCACAGCTACAGACTGTTCAACTGCAAGTCTACAGTCTGTACTACTGCACCTCTACAGTCTGTTCTAAAGTATGTCTACAGTCTTTTCTACTACTCATGTACAGTAACTTCTAATGCTTGTGTAAAGTCTCAACTACTGCACCATTGAGGTATATTCTTCTGCACATCGTCAGTCTGTTCTACTGCACATCTACAGTCTGTTCTAATGGACATCTACAGTCTGTTCTAAAGCACGTCTATAGTCTGTTCTAATGCTCGTCCACAGTCTATTCTTATGCAGGTCTTTAGTCTTTACTACTGCACATCTACAGTCTGTTCTAATGGACGCCTACATTCTGTTCTAATGCTCATCTACAGTCTGTTCTATTGTACGTCTACAGTCTTTTCTACTGCACATCAACAGTCTATTCTAATGCTCGTCTACAGTCTGTACAACTGCACCTCTACAGTCTGTTCTACTGCATGTCTACAGTCTGATCTAATTCCATTTTACAGTCTGCACTATTGCTCTACTGCAGTCTGTTCAACTGCACGTCTACAGTCTGTTCTACTGCACGACTAAAGTCTGTTTAAATGAAGGTCTATAGTCTTTTCTAATGCACATCTACAGTCTGTTCTACTGGACGTCTACAGTCTGTTCTAATAATTGTCTAGAGTCTGTTCTACTGCACGTCTTCAGTCTGTTCTAATAATTGTCAACATTCTGTAATACTGAACCTCTACAGTCTCTTCTACTGCACCTCTACAGTCTGTTCTAAAGCATGTCTACAGTCTTTTCTAATACTCATCTACAGTCTGTTCTAATGCATGTCTATAGTCTGTTCTAATGCTCATCCACAGTCTGTTCTAACACAGGTCTTTAGTCTGTATAACTCCATATCTACAGTCTGTTCTCCTGGATGTGTACAGTCGGTTCTAATGCTCGTCTACAGTCTGTTCTATTGTACGTCTACAGTTTCTTCTAATGCACATCTACAGGCTGTTAATCTGCATGTATTCAGTCTGTTCTAATAATTGTCAACATTCTGTAATACTGCACCTCTACAGTCTCTTCTACTGCACCTCTACAGTCTGTTCTAAAGCATGTCTACAGTCTTTTCTAATACTCATCTACAGTCTGTTCTAATGCACGTCTATAGTCTTTTTTAATGCTCGTCCACAGTCTGTTCTAACGCAGGTCTTTAGTTTGTACTACTCCATATCTACAGTCTGTTCTCCTGGATGTGTACAGTCTGTTCTAATGCTCGTCTACAGTCTGTTCTATTGTACGTCTACAGTCTCTTCTAATGCACATCTACAGGCTGTTCAACTGCACGTCTACAGTCTTTTCAACTGCATCTCAACAGTCTGTTCTAATGCCAGTTTACAGTCTGTACCTCTGCTCTACTGCAGTCTGTTCTACTGCACGTCTACAGTCTGTTTTACTGCACATCTACAGTCTGTTCTAATGCTCGTCTACAGTCTGTATTACTGCACCTCTACCGTCTGTTCTAAAACATGTCTAGAGTGTTTTCTAATACTCATATACAGTCTGTTCTAATGCTCCTCTACAGTCAGTTCTAAAGCCAATCTAGTGTCTGTATTACTGCTGCTCTGAAGTCTGTTCTAATGCTCATCTACGGTCTGTTCTACTGCACGTCTACAGTTTCTTTTAATAAACGTCTACAGTCTGTTCTGCACATTTACAGTCTGTACTACTGCACTTCTACAGTCATTTCAAATGCTCGTCTACAGTGTGTATTACTGTACCTCTACAGTCTGTTCTAAAGCATGTCTACAGTGTTTTCTAATACTCGTATACAGTCTGTTCTTATGCTTGTCTACAGTTTGTACTACTGCACCCCTACAGTCTATTCTTCTGCACAATGTCAGTCTGTTCTACTGGACGTTTACAGTCTGTTCTAATGCTCATCTAAAGTCTGTTCTACTGCACATCTAGAGTCTGTTGTAATAATTGTCTACATTCTGTACTACTGCTTCTTACAGTCTTTTCTACTGCGCATCTACAGTCACTTCTAATGCAGGTCTACAGTTTATACTTCTGCACATCTACAATCTGTTCTATAGCTTGTCTACAGTCTGTTCTAATGCCCAATAAAAGTCTTTACTACTCCACCTCTACAGTCTGTTCTACTGCATGTCTACAGTCTGTTCTACTGCACGTCTTCAGTCTGCTCTATTGCAAGTCTACAGTCTGTTTTACTGCACATCTACAGTCTGTTCTAATGCACATTTACAGTCTGTTCCTATGCAAGTATACAGCCTGTACTACTGCTCAACAACAGTCTGTTCTACTGCACGTCTACAGTCTGTTCTACTGCACCTCTACATTCTGTTGTAAAGCATTTCTAGTAGTGTTTTCTAATACTCATATACAGTCGGTTCTAGTGCTCGTCTACAGTCTGAACTACTGCACCTCTATAGTCTGTTCTAAAGCATGTCCACAGTGTTTTCTAAAAATCATATACAGTCTGTTCTAATGCTCATCTACAGTCTGTACTACTGCACCTCTACAGTCTATTCTTCTGCACATTGTCAGTCTGTTCTACTGGACGTTTAAAGTCTGTTCTAATGATCGTCTACAGTCTGTACAACTGCACCTCTACAGTCTGTTCTAAAGCATGTCTAGAGTGTTTTCTAATACTCATATACAGTCTGTTCTAATACTCGTCTACTTTCAGTTCTAAAGCCAATCTAGTGTCTGTACTACTGCTGCTCTGAAGTCTTTTCAACTGCAAGACTACAGTCTGTTTAATTGCACCTCTACAGTCTGTTCTAATGCCAGTTTACAGTCTGTACTATAGCTCTACTGCAGTCTGTTCTACTGCATGTCTACAGTCTGTTTTACTGCACATCTACAGTCTTTTCTACTGCACATCTACAGTCTGTTCTAATGCTCGTCTACAGTCTGTACAACTGCACCTCTACAGTCTGTTCTACTGTATGTCTACAGTCTGATCTAATTCCATTTTACAGTCTGCACTATTGCTCTACTGCAGTCTATTCTACTGCACGTCTACAGTCATTTTTCCTGCACATCTACAATCTGTTCTAATTGTCAGTCTGTTCGACAATCTAGAGTCTGTACTAATTCTGCTCTGAAGTCTGTTCAACTGCACGTCTACAGTCTGTTCAACTGCACCTCTACAGTCTGTTCTATTGTACGTCTACAGTCTGTTCTAATAATTGTCAACATTCTGTAATACTGAACCTCTACAGTCTCTTCTACTGCACCTCTACAGTCTGTTCTAAAGCATGTCTACAGTCTTTTCTAATACTCATCTACAGTCTGTTCTAATGCATGTCTATAGTCTGTTCTAATGCTCGTCCACAGTCTGTTCTAACGCAGGTCTTTAGTCTGTACAACTCCATATCTACAGTCTGTTCTCCTGGATGTGTACAGTCGGTTCTAATGCTCGTCTACAGTCTGTTCTATTGTACGTCTACAGTTTCTTCTAATGCACATCTACAGGCTGTTCAACTGCATGTATTCAGTCTGTTCTAATAATTGTCAACATTCTGTAATACTGCACCTCTAAAGTCTCTTCTACTGCACATCTACAGTCTGTTCTAAAGCATGTCTACAGTCTTTTCTAATACTCATCTACAGTCTGTTCTAATGCACGTCTATAGTCTTTTTTAATGCTCGTCCACAGTCTGTTCTAACGCAGGTCTTTAGTTTGTACTACTCCATATCTACAGTCTGTTCTCCTGGATGTGTACAGTCTGTTCTAATGCTCGTCTACAGTCTGTTCTATTGTACGTCTACAGTCTCTTCTAATGCACATCTACAGGCTGTTCAACTGCACGTCTACAGTCTTTTCAACTGCATCTCAAGAGTCTGTTCTAATGCCAGTTTACAGTCTGTACCTCTGCTCTACTGCAGTCTGTTCTACTGCACGTCTACAGTCTGTTTTACTGCACATCTACAGTCTGTTCTAATGCTCGTCTACAGTCTGTATTACTGCACCTGTACCGCCTGTTCTAAAACATGTCTAGAGTGTTTTCTAATACTCATATACAGTCTGTTCTAATGCTCCTCTACAGTCAGTTCTAAAGCCAATCTAGTGTCTGTATTACTGCTGCTCTGAAGTCTGTTCAACTGCAGCTCTACAGTCTGTTCTAATGCTCATCTACGGTCTGTTCTACTGCACGTCTACAGTTTCTTTTAATAAACGTCTACAGTCTGTTCTGCACATTTACAGTCTGTACTACTGCACTTCTACAGTCATTTCAAATGCTCGTCTACAGTGTGTATTACTGTACCTCTACAGTCTGTTCTAAAGCATGTCTACAGTGTTTTCTAATACTCGTATACAGTCTGTTCTTATGCTTGTCTACAGTTTGTACTACTGCACCCCTACAGTCTATTCTTCTGCACAATGTCAGTCTGTTCTACTGACGTTTACAGTCTGTTCTAATGCTCATCTAAAGTCTGTTCTACTGCACATCTAGAGTCTGTTGTAATAATTGTCTACATTCTGTACTACTGCTTCTTACAGTCTTTTCTACTGCATCTACAGTCACTTCTAATGCAGGTCTACAGTTTATACTTCTGCACATCTACAATCTGTTCTATAGCTTGTCTACAGTCTGTTCTAATGCCCAATAAAAGTCTTTACTACTCCACCTCTACAGTCTGTTCTACTGCATGTCTACAGTCTGTTCTACTGCACGTCTTCAGTCTGCTCTATTGCAAGTCAATAGTCTGTTTTACTGCACATCTACAGTCTGTTCTAATGCTCATTTACAGTCTGTTCCTATGCAAGTATACAGCCTGTACTACTGCTCAACAACAGTCTGTTCTACTGCACGTCTACAGTCATTTCTACTGCACCTCTACATTCTGTTGTAAAGCATTTCTAGTAGTGTTTTCTAATACTCATATACAGTCGGTTCTACTGCTCGTCTACAGTCTGAACTACTGCACCTCTATAGTCTGTTCTAAAGCATGTCCACAGTGTTTTCTAAAACTCATATACAGTCTGTTCTAATGCTCATCTACAGTCTGTACTACTGCACCTCTACAGTCTATTCTTCTGCACATTGTCAGTCTGTTCTACTGCACGTTTAAAGTCTGTTCTAATGATCGTCTACAGTCTGTACAACTGCACCTCTACAGTCTGTTCTAAAGCATGTCTAGAGTGTTTTCTAATACTCATATACAGTCTGTTCTAATACTCGTCTACAGTCAGTTCTAAAGCCAATCTAGTGTCGGTACTACTGCTGCTCTGAAGTCTTTTCAACTGCAAGACTACAGTCTGTTTAATTGCCCCTCTACAGTCTGTTCTAATGCCAGTTTACAGTCTGTACTATTGCTCTACTGCAGTCTGTTCTACTGCATGTCTACAGTCTGTTTTACTGCACATCTACAGTCTTTTCTAATGCACATCTACAGTCTGTTCTAAAGCATGTCTACAGTGTTTTCTAATACTCATCTACGGTCTGTTCTACTGCACGTCTACAGTCCGTTTTAATAAATGTCTACAGTCTGTAGTACTGCACCTCTACATTCTGTTGTAAAGCATTTCTAGTAGTGTTTTCTAATACTCATATACAGTCGGTTCTACTGCTCGTCTACAGTCTGAACTACTGCACCTCTATAGTCTGTTCTAAAGCATGTCCACAGTGTTTTCTAAAACTCATATACAGTCTGTTCTAATGCTCATCTACAGTCTGTACTACTGCACCTCTACAGTCTATTCTTCTGCACATTGTCAGTCTGTTCTACTGCACGTTTAAAGTCTGTTCTAATGATCGTCTACAGTCTGTACAACTGCACCTCTACAGTCTGTTCTAAAGCATGTCTAGAGTGTTTTCTAATACTCATATACAGTCTGTTCTAATACTCGTCTACAGTCAGTTCTAAAGCCAATCTAGTGTCGGTACTACTGCTGCTCTGAAGTCTTTTCAACTGCAAGACTACAGTCTGTTTAATTGCCCCTCTACAGTCTGTTCTAATGCCAGTTTACAGTCTGTACTATTGCTCTACTGCAGTCTGTTCTACTGCATGTCTACAGTCTGTTTTACTGCACATCTACAGTCTTTTCTAATGCACATCTACAGTCTGTTCTAAAGCATGTCTACAGTGTTTTCTAATACTCATCTACGGTCTGTTCTACTGCACGTCTACAGTCCGTTTTAATAAATGTCTACAGTCTGTAGTACTGCACCTTTACAGTCTGTTGTAAAGCATTTCTAGTATTGTTTTCTAATACTCATATACAGACTGTTCTAATGCTTGTTTACAGTCTGAACTACTGCAGCTCTACAGTCTGTTCTAAAGCATGTCTACAGTGTATTCTAATACTCATATACAGTCTGTTCTAATGCTTGTCTACAGTTTGTACTACTGCACCTCTACAATCTATTCTTCTGCACATTGTCAGTCTGTTCTACTGGACATTTACAGTCTGTTCTAATGCTCGTCTAAAGTCTGTTCTACTACACGTCTACAGTCTGTTCTAATAATTGTCTACATTCTGTACTACTGCTTATTACAGTCTTTTCTACTGCGCATCTACAGTCACTTCTAATGCAGGTCTACAGTCTATACTACTGCACATCTACAATCTGTTCTATTGCTTGTCTACAGTCTTTTCAAATGCCCAATAAAAGTCTTTACTACTCCACCTCTACAGTCTGTTCTACTGCATGTCTACAGTCTTTTCTATTGCACGTCTTCAGTCTGCTCTATTGCAAGTCTACAGTCTGTTCTATTGCACGTCTACAGTCTGTTATGATAAACGTCTACAATCTGTTCTACTACATATCTACAGTCTGTACAACTGCACCTCTACTGTCTGTTCTACTGCATGTCTACAGTCTGTTCTAATGCCATTTTACAGTCTGTACTACTGCTCTACTGTTTTACTGCACATCTCCAATCTGTTCTAATTGTCAGTCTGTTCTACTGGACATTTACAGTCTGTTCTAAAGCTCATCTACAGTCTGTTCTAAAGCCAATCTAGAGTCTGTACTACAGCTGCTCTGAAGTCTGTTCAACTGCTTGTCTACAGTCTGTTCAATTGCAGCTCTACAGTCTGTTCTATTGTACGTCTACAGTCTGCTCTACTGCACGACTAAAGTGTGTTTTAATAAACATCTACAGTCTTTTCTGATGCACATCTACAATCTGTTCAACTGGACGTCTACAGTCTGTTCTAATAATTGTCAACATTCTGTACTACTGCACCTCTACACTCTCTTCTACTGCAAATCTACAGTTTGTTCTACTGGTCCTCTACAGTCTCTTATTGTCATTCTGTTCTACTGAACGTTTACAGTCTGTTCTAAAGCCCGACAACAGTCTGTTCTAAATTCAATCTAGAGTCTGTACTACTGCTGCTCTGAAGTCTGTTCAACTGCACATCTACAGTCTGTTCAACTGCACCTCTATAGTCTGTTCTATTGTACGTCTACAGTCTGTTCTACTGCACGAATATAGTCTGTATTAATAAATGTCTACAGTCTTTTATAATGCACATCTACAGTCTGTTCTAATGGACATCTACAGTCTCTTCTAATGCACATCTATAGTCTGTTCTAATGCTTGTCCACAGTCTGTTCTAATGCAGGTCTTTAGTCTGTACTATTGCACATCTACAGTCTGTTCTACTGGACGTATACAGTCTGTTCTAATGCTCGTCTACAGTCTGTTCTATTGTACGTCTACAGTCTCTTATAATGCCACTTTACAGTCTGTACCTCTGCTCTACTGCAGTTTGTTCTACTGCACGTCTACAGTCTGTTTTACTGCACATCTACAGTCTATTCTAATGCACATCTACAGTCTGTTCTACTGCACGTCTACAGTCTTTTTTTATAAACGTCTATAGTCTGTTCTACTGCATATCTACAGTCATTACTACTGTACTTTTAAAGTCTATTCTAATGCTCATCAACAGTCTGTTCTAATGCAAGTCTACAGTCTGTACTACTGCTCATCTACAGTCTGTAATACTGCACTTCTAAAGTCTGTTCTAATGCTCGTCTGCAGTCTGTATTACTGCACCTCTACAATCTGTTCTAAAGCATGTCTAGAGTGTTTTCTAATACTCATATAGAGTCTGTTCTAATGCTCGTCTACAGTCTGTTCAACTGCACCTCTACAGTATGTTCTAATGCCAGATTAAAGTCTGTACTACTGCTCTATTACAGTCTCTTCCACTAAAATCTGTTTTACTGCACATCTACAATCTGTTCTAATAGACATCTACTGTCTGTTCTAATGCAAGTCTACAGTCTGTACTACTGCCATCTACAGTCTGTTCTACTGCACGTCTACAGTCTGTTCTAAAAAATGTCTACAGTCTGTTCTAAAGCACATCTACAGTTTGTACTACTGCACTTCTACAGTCTGTTCTAATGCTTGTCTACAGTCTGTATTTCTGCAACCTCTACAGTCTCTTCTAAAGCATGTCTAGAGTATTTTCTAATACTCATAAATAGTCTGTTCTAATGCTCATTTACAGTCTGAACTACTGCACCTCTACAGTCTGTTCTAAAGAATGTCTACATTTTTGTCTAATACTCATATACAATCTGTTTGTAATGCAAGTCTATAGTCTGTACTACTGCTCATCTACGGTCTCTTTAAGTGCAGGTCTACAGTCTGTTCTAATAAACGTCTACAGTCTGTTCTACTGCACATCTACAGTCTGTTCTAATGCACATCTACAGTCTGTTCTAATGCACATCTACAGTCTGTTCTAAAGCAGGTCTACAGTCTGTTCTAATATACGTCTACAGTCTGTTCTAATGCACATCTACTGTCTGTTCTAATGCAAGTCTATAGTCTGTACTACTGCTCATCTACGGTCTGTTCTAGTCTAGATCTACAGTGTGTTCTAATAAACGTCTACAATCTGTTCTACTGCACATCTACAGTCTGTACAACTGCACTTCTACAGTCTTTTCTAATGCTCATCTACAGTCTGTATTACTGCACCTCTACAATCTGTTCTAAAGCATGTCTAGAGTGTTTTCTAATATTCATATAGAGTCTGTTCTAAAGCTCGTCTTTAGTCTGAACTACTGCACCTCTACAGTCTGTTCTAAAGCATGTCTACAGTGTTTTTTAATACTCATATACAGTCTGTTCTTATTCTCGTCTACAGTCTGTACTACTGAATCTCTACAGTCTATTCTTTTGCATATTGTCAGTCTGTTCTACTGGACGTTTACAGTCTGTTCTAATGCTTGTCTACAGTCAGTTTTAAATCCAATCCAGAGTATGTACTACTGCTGCTCTGAAGTCTTTTCAACTGCATGTCAACAGTCTGTTCAATCGCACCTGTACAGTCTGTTTTAATGCCAGTTTACAATCTGTACTACTGCTCTACTACAGTCTCTTCCACTGAACGTCTAACGTCTTGTTTTACTGCACATCTACAGTCTGTTCTAATGTACATCTACTGTCTGTTCTAATGCAAGTCTATAGTCTGTCCTACTGCTCGTCTACAGTCTGTTCTATTGCACATCTACCGTCTGTACTACTGCACTTCTACAGTCTGTTCTAATGCTCGTCTACAGTCTGTATTACTCCACCTCTATAATCTCTTCTTAAGCATGTCTAGAGTTTTTTCTAATACTCATATACAGTCTGTTCTAATGCTCGTCTACAGTCTGAACTACTGCACCTCTACAGTCTGTTCTAAAGCATGTCTACAGTGTTTTTTATAATACTCATATACAGTCTGTTCTAATGCACATCTACAGTCTGTTCTAATGCAAGTCTATAGTCTGTACTACTGCTTATCTACAGTCTGTTCTACTGCAAGTCTACAGTCTGTTCTAATAAACATCTAAAGTCTGTTCCATTGCACATCTACAGTCTGTTCTAATGCAAGTCTACAGTCTGTGCTACTGCTCATCTACAGTCTGTTCCACTGCACATCTACAGTCTGTTCTAATGCAAGTCTACAGTCTCTACTATTGCACTTCTAAAGTCTGTTCTAATGCACATCTACAGTCTGTTCTAATCCATGTCTATAGTCTGAACTACTGCTCATATACGATCTGTTCTAGTGCAGGTCTACAGTCTGTTCTAATAAACGTCTACAGCCTGTTCTACTGTACATTTACAATCTCTTCTACTGCACTTCTACAGTCTTTTCTAACGCTCGTCTACAGTCTGTATTATTGCACCTCTACAGTCTGTTCTAAAGCATGTCTAGAGTGTTTTCTAATACTCATATAGAGTCTGTTCTAATGCTCGTTGACAGTCTGTTCAACTGCACCTCTACAGTCTGTTCTAATGCCAGATTAAAGTCTGTACTACTGCTCTATTACAGTCTCTTCCACTAAATTCTGTTTTACTGCACATCTACAATCTGTTCTAATCTACATCTACTGTCTGTTCTAATGCAAGTCTACAGTCTGTACTACTGCCCATCTACAGTCTGTTCTACTGCACGTCTACAGTCTGTTCTAAAAAATGTCTACAGTCTGTTCTACTGCACATCTACAGTTTGTACTACTGCACTTCTACAGTCTGTTCTAATGCTTGTCTACAGTCTGTATTTCTGCACCTCTACAGTCTCTTCTAAAGCAGGTCTAGAGTATTTTCTAAAACTCATAAATAGTCTGTTCTAATGCTCATTTACAGTCTGAACTACTGCACCTCCACAGTCTGTTCTAAAGAATGTCTACATTTTTTTCTAATACTAATATACAATCTGTTCTAATGCAAGTCTATAGTCTGTACTACTGCTCATCTACGGTCTCTTTAAGTGCAGGTCTACAGTCTGTTCTAATAAACGTCTACAGTCCGTTCTACTGCACATCTACAGTCTGTTCTAATGCACATCTACAGTCTGTTCTAATGCACATCTACAGTCTGTTCTAGTGCAGGTCTACAGTCTGTTCTAATATACGTCTACAGTCTCTTCTTCTGCACATCTACAGTCTGTACAACTGCACTTCTACAGTCTTTTTAAATGCTCGTCTACAGTCTGTATTACTGCACCTCTAAAGTCTGTTCTAAAGCATGTCTAGAGTGTTTTCTAATACTCATATAGAGTTTGTTCTAATGCTTGATTACAGTCTGAACTACTGAACCTCTACAGTCTGTTCTAAAACATGTCTTAAGTGTTTTCTATTACTCATATACAGTCTGTTCTAATGCTCGTCTACAGTCTGAACTACTGCACCTCTACAGTCTGTTCTAAAGCATATCTACAGTGTTTTCTAATACTCATATACAGTCTGTTCTAATGCTCATCTACAGTCTGTACTATTGCACCTCTAAAGTCTATTCAATGCACATTGTCAGTCTGTTCTACAGGTCGTTTACTGTCTGTTCTAATGCTCGTCTACAGTCTGTTCTAAAGCCAATCTAGAGTCTGTTCTACTTCTGCTCTGAAGTCTGTTCAACTGCACGTCTACAAACTGTTTAACTGCACCTCTACAGTCTTTTCTATTGTACATCTACAGTCTGTACTACTGCACATCTACAGTTTGTACTACTGGACTTCTACAGTCTGTTCTAATGCTCGTCTACAGTCTGTATTACTGCACCTCTACAGTCTGTTCTAAAGCATATCTAGATTGTTTTCTAATACTAATATACAGTCTGTTCTAATGCTTGTCTACATTCTCTACAACTGCACCTCTACTGTCTGTTCTAAAGCATGTCTAGAGTGTTTTCTAATATTCATATAGAGTCTGTTCTAATGCTCGTCTACAGTCTGAACTACTGCACCTCTACAGACTGTTCTAAAGCATGTCTAGAGTGTTTTCTAAAACTCATATACAGTCTGATCTAATGCTCATCTACAGTCTGTACTACTGCACCTCTCTATTCTATTCTTCTGCACATTGTCAGTCTCTTCTTCTGGGCGTTTACAGTCTGTTCTAATGATCGTCTACAGTCTGTTCTAAAGCCAATCTAGAGTGTGTACTACTGTTGCACTGAAGTCTGTACAAATGCACGACTAAAGTCACTTCTATTGTACGTCTATAGCTTGTTCTAATGCACATCTACAATCTGTTATAATGCAAGTCTACAGTCTGTACTACTGCTCCTCTACAGTCTGTTCTAATGCCAGTCTAGAGTCTGTACTACTTCTGCTCTGCAGTCTGTTTTACTGCAAGTCTACATTCAGTTCTACTGCACATCTACAGTCTGTTCTAATGCACAGCTACAGTCTGTTAAACTGCAAGTCTACAGTCTGTACTACTGCACCTCTACAGTCTGTTCTAAATCATGTCTACGGTCTTTTCTAATACTCATGTACAGTCTGTTCTAATGCTCGTGTAAAGTCTAAACTACTGAAGCCTTACGGTCTATTCTTCTGCACATCGTCAATCTGTTCTACTACACATCTACAGTCTGTTCTAATGGACATCTACAGTCTGTTCTAATGCACGTCTATAATCTGTTCTAATGCTCATCCACAGTCTGTTCTAATGCAGGTCTTTAGTCTGTACTACTGCACATCTACAGTCTGTTCTACTCGTCGTCTACAGTCTATTATAATGTTCGTCTACAGTCTGTTCAACTGCACGTCTACAGTCATTTCAACTGCACCTCAACAGTCTGTTCTAATTCCAGTTTACAGTTTGTACCTCTGCTCTACTGCAGTCTGTTCTACTGCACATCTACAGTCTGTTTTACTGCACATCTACAGTCTGTTCCAATGCACATCTACAGTCTGTTCTAATGCAAGTCTACAGTCTGTACTACTGCTCATCTACAGTCTGTTCTACTGCACGTCTACAGTATGTTCTAATGCCAGTTAACAGTCTGTACTACTGCTCTACTAAAGTCTGTTCTAATGAACATCTACAGTCTGTTCTAATGCAAGTCAATAGTCTGTATTACTGCACCTCTACAGTCTTTTCTAAAGTATGTCTAGAGTGTTTTCTAATTCTCATATACAGTCTGTTCTAATGCTCGTCTACAGTATGTACTGCTGTATCTCTACAGTCTATTCCTCTGCCCCCTCTAGTGTCTCTGCCTCCACTGCTCTCTTTTGCCTCTGCCTCCTCTAGTCACTCTGTGGCCTCTGCCTCCTCTGGACTCTCTGCCTCCTCTGGTCTCTTTGTGGCCTCTGCCTCCTCTGGTCTCTCTGCATCCGCTGCTCTAACTGCCTCCTCTGGTCTCTCTGTGGCCTCTGCCTCCTCTGGTCTTTCTGTGGCCTCTGCCTCCTCTGGTCTCTCTGTGGCCTCTACCTCCTCTGGCCTCTCTGTGGCCTCTGCCTCTTCAGGACTCTCTGCCTCCTCTGGTCTTTTGTGGCCTCTGCCTCCTCTTGTCTCTCTGCCTCCTATGCTCCCTCTGCTCTCTGCCTCCACTGGTCTCACAATTAACTCTGCCTCCTCTGGTCACTCTGTGGCCTCTGCCTCCTTGGTCTCTTTGTCTCCTCTGCCTCCTCTAGTCACTCTGTAGCCTCTGCCTCCTCTGGTCTCTCTGTGGCATCTGCCTCCTCTGGTCTCTCTGTGGCATCTGCCTTTCTGGTCTCTCTGCCTCCTCTGCGTCCTCTAATCTCTCCCTTAAAACTCTCAGTGGCCTCTGCCTCCTCTCGCCTCTCTGCCCGTTGCCTCCTCTGGTCTCTCTGCCTCCTCTGCTCTCTCTCCTCCTCCACTGGTCTCTCTGTGACCTCTGCAGTCCTCTGGTCTCTCTGTGACCTATGTCTCTTTTGTATTCTCTGTGGCCTCTGCCTCCTCTGGTCTCTCTGTCTCCTCTGCCTCCTCTCGTCTCTCTGTGGCCTCTGCCTCTTCTGGTCTCTCTGTGGTCTCTGCCTCCTTTTGTCTCTCTATTCCTCTGCCTCCTCTGGTCTCTCTGTGGCCTCGGTCTCCTCTGCTCTCTCTGCCTCCTCTGCATCCTCTTGTCTCTCTGCCTCCTCTGGTCTCTCTGTCTTTCTGCTTCCTCTGAACTCTCGGTGGCCTCTGGCCTCTCTCTGGTCTCACTGTGGCCTCTGCCTCCTCTGCTCTCTCTGCCTCCTTTGCCTCCTCTGGTCTCTCTGTGGCCTCTGCCTCCTCTGGTCTCTCTGTGGCCTCTGCCTCTCTCTTGTCTGTCTGCCTCCTATGCCTCTCTGGTCTCTCTGCCTCTTTGGTCTCTCTATTGCCTCTCCTCCTCTCGTCTCTCTGTGGCCTCTGCCTCCTCTGGTCTCTCTGTCCCTTCTGCCTCCTCTGAACTCTCTGTGGCCTCTGCCTCCTCTGGTCTCTTTGTGGCCTCTGCCTCCTCTGGCCTCTCTATGGCCTCTGCATCCTGTGGACTCTTTGCCTCTTCTGGTCTTTCTGTTGCCACTGCCTCCTCCGGTCTCTCTGCCTCTTCTGCTTCCTCCTCGTCTCTCTGTAGCCTCTGCCTCCTCTGGTCTCTCTGTGGCGCTGCCTTCTCTTGTCTGTCTGCCTCCTATGCCCCTCTGGTCTCTCGTCCTCCACTGGTCTCTCTATTGCCTCTGCCTCCTCTGGTCTCTCTTTGGCCTATGCCTCCTCTGGTCTCTCTGTGCCTCTGCCTCCTCTGGTCTCTCTTTGGCCTATGCCTCCTCGGGTCTCTTTGTCTCTTCTGCTTCCTCTAGTCACTCAGTGGCCTCTGCCTCCTCTGGTATCTCTGCCTCCTCCTCTGCCTCCTCTGGTCTCTCTGTGGCCTCAGCCTCCTCTGGTCTCTGTGGCCTCTGCCTTCTGGTCTCTATCTGGCCACTGCCTACTCTGTTCTCTCTGAGGCATCTGCTTTTCTGGTCTGTCTGCCTCCTCTGCCTCCTCTCTCTGTGGCCTCTGCCTTCTCTGGTCTCTATCTGGCCACTGCCTACTCTGTCTCTCTGAGGCATCTGCCTTTCTGGTCTGTCTGCCTCTCTGCCTCCCTGGTCTCTTTGTGGCCTCTGCCTCCTCTAGACTCTCCTTGCTTCCTCTGGTCTTTCTGTGGCCTCTGCCTCCTCTGGTCTCTCTGCCTCCTCTGCTTCCTCTGGTCTCTCTGTGGCCTCTGCCTCCTCTGGTCTCTCTGTCTCCTCTGCCTCCTCTGGTATGTCTGTGGCCTCTGCCTCCTCTGGTCTGTCTGTGTTTGTCTCTCTGTGGCCTCTGCCTCCTCTGGTCTCTCTCCTCCTGTGCCTTCTCTGGTCTCTCTGTGGCCTCTTTGTCCTCTGGTCTGTCTGTGTCCTCTACCTGCTTTGCCTCCTCTGGTCTCTCTGTGGCATCTGCCTTCTCTGGTCTCTCTGAGGCATCTTCCTTTTCTGGTCAGTCTGTCTCCTTGGCCTCCTCTGGTCTCTCTTCCTCCTCTAACTCCTTTGGTCTCTCTGCCTCCTCTGCCAACTCTGGTCTCTCTATGGCCTCTGCCTCCTCTGGTCTCTCTCTGGCCTCTGCCTCTTTTAGTCTCTCTGCCTTCTTTGTCTCCTCTAGTCTCGTTGTGGCCTCTGCCTCTTCTGGTCTCTTCGTGTCCTCTGCCTCCTCAGGTCTATCTGTGTCCTCTGCCTCCTCTGGTCAGTCTTTGGCCTCTGCCTCCTCTGGACTCTCTGCCACTTTTGGTCTTTCTGTTGCCTCTGCCTCCTCTGGCCTCTCTGCCTCCTCTACTTCCTCTCGTCTCTTTGTTGCCTTTGCCTCCTCTGGTCCATCTGTTTCCTCTGCCTCCTCTGGTCTCTCTGCCTCCTCTGGTCTGTCTGTGGCCTCTGCCTCCTCTGGTCTGTCTGTGTCCTCTACCTCCTCTGCCTCCTCTGGTCTCTCTGTGTCCTCTGCTTCCTCTGGTCTGTCTGTGTCCTCTGCCTCCTCTGCCCTCTCTGTGGCCTCTTCCTCCTCTTGTCCATCTGTCTCCTCTGCATCCACTGGTCTCTTTTTGGCCTCTGCCTCCACTGCTCTCTTTGTAGCCTCTGCCTCCTCTAGTTTCTCTCTGGCCTCTGCCTCTTCTAGTCTCTTTGCCTTCTCTATCTCCTCTAGTCTATCTGTGTCCTCTATCTGCTCTGGTCTCTCTGTTGCCTCTGCCTCCTCTGGTCTCTTTGTGGCCTCTGCCTTTTCTGGTCTCTCTGCCTCCTCTGCATTCTCTCTCTCTCTCTGCCTCCTCTGGTCTCTCTGTCTTATTTCCTCTTCTTATCACTCTGTGGCCTATGCCTCCTCTGGTCTCTCTGTGGCATCTGCCTCCTCTGGTCTCTCTGTCTCCCCTGCCTACACTGGTCTATCTGTAGCCTCTGCCTCCTCTGGACTCTCTGCCTCCTCTGGTCTTTCTGTGGCCTCTGCCTCTTCTGTTCTCTCTGTCTCTTCTGCCTCCTCTGGTCTCTCTGCCTCCTCTGCCTCCTCTGGTCTCTCTTTGGCCTCTGCCTCCTTTGGTCTGTCTGTGTCGTCTGCCTCCTCTGTTCTCTCTCTGGCCTCTTCCTCCTCTGGTCACTCTGTCTCCTCTGCCTCCACTGGTCTCTCTGTTGCCTCTGCCTCCACTGGTCTCTCTATGGCCTCTGCCTCCTCTGGTCTCTCTCTGGCCTCTGCCCTCCTTTAGACTCTTTGCCTTCTCTGTCTCCTCTAGTCTCTCTGTGGCCTCTGCCTCCTCTGGTCTCTCTGTCTCCTCTGCCTCCTCTGCTCTCTCTGTGGCCGCTGCCTCCTTTTGTCTCTCTGTGGCATCTGCCTTTTCTGGTCTCTCTGCCTGCTCCTCCTCTTCTGGTCTCTTTGTGGCCTTTGCCTACTCTGGACTCTCTGCCTCCTCTGGACTTTCTGTGGCCTCTGCTTCCTCTCGTCTCCCTCCCCGTTACCTCCTCTGGTCTCCTCATCTGCAGTCTAGTCATCTGCAAATTGCCAGTCTGTTCTACTCCACTACAGTCAGTTCTACAAATTGTCTACTGTCTGTTCTTCTGCACATTTACAGTCTGTTCTACTGCATTTCTACAGTCTGTTCTAATGCTCGACTACAGTCTGTCTGGGCCTTTAGCGCATACCCTTTTTGAACTTTTAAACCCCTTATCAATGTGGTAGCCTCGCCAACCTTTACCACACGCTTCCACGCACTGTAGAGAAAAAGGAGACCACATTTCACTTGATCGGACCTCGAAGTGACCGCCAGCGCCCACACTAGGGTGAATACATTGACAAAATGGGCATGTGGAATCCCAAATTTATCACCCTGGCTCCTGGAGTAGCCCTGAATCACATATCCGAAGTGCAGAGCTCTAGAGCAAAGGGGAAAAAATTATGATCAAAAGACACCTTTCTTGTCAGGGCCTATAGCACGTGCCCTTAGTTGACCTTTTGACCCCTTACCAATGTCGTAGCCTCTCCAAATTTTGCACGCTGGCTCCTGGGGCCACCCAGAACGACATATCAAAGGTTGCTGGCTTTAGATCAAAGTGAAAAGTTTCAGCCTCCTAAAGACACAGCTTATAACGGGTTTTGACCATTGACCCCTGAACACTATTTGACCCCTTAACAATGTCGTAGCCTCTCCAAATTTTGCACACTGGCTCCTAGGGCCACCCAAACTGACATATCAAAGACGACATTTCACTTGATCGGACCTCGAAGTGACCGCCAGCATGCATTTATGTAATGTCTATATTCTGTTCTATTGGTCAAAACAGTCTGTTCTAATGCCCAATTACATTCTTTACTACTCCACCTCTACAGTTTGTTCTACTGCTCCTCTACAGTCTGTTCTAATGCACATCTTCAGTCTGTTTTAATGCCAGTCTAGAGTCTGTACTACTGCTGCTCTGCAGTCTGTTTTACTGCAAGTCTACTTTCAGTTTTACTGCATATCTACAATCTGTTCTAATGCACAGCTACAGACTGTTCAACTGCAAGTCTACAGTCTGTACTACTGCACCTCTACAGTCTGTTCTAAAGTATGTCTACAGTCTTTTCTACTACTCATGTACAGTAACTTCTAATGCTTGTGTAAAGTCTCAACTACTGCACCATTGAGGTATATTCTTCTGCACATCGTCAGTCTGTTCTACTGCACATCTACAGTCTGTTCTAATGGACATCTACAGTCTGTTCTAAAGCACGTCTATAGTCTGTTCTAATGCTCGTCCACAGTCTATTCTTATGCAGGTCTTTAGTCTTTACTACTGCACATCTACAGTCTGTTCTAATGGACGCCTACATTCTGTTCTAATGCTCATCTACAGTCTGTTCTATTGTACGTCTACAGTCTTTTCTACTGCACATCAACAGTCTATTCTAATGCTCGTCTACAGTCTGTACAACTGCACCTCTACAGTCTGTTCTACTGCATGTCTACAGTCTGATCTAATTCCATTTTACAGTCTGCACTATTGCTCTACTGCAGTCTGTTCAACTGCACGTCTACAGTCTGTTCTACTGCACGACTAAAGTCTGTTTAAATGAAGGTCTATAGTCTTTTCTAATGCACATCTACAGTCTGTTCTACTGGACGTCTACAGTCTGTTCTAATAATTGTCTAGAGTCTGTTCTACTGCACGCCTTCAGTCTGTTCTAATAATTGTCAACATTCTGTAATACTGAACCTCTACAGTCTCTTCTACTGCACCTCTACAGTCTGTTCTAAAGCATGTCTACAGTCTTTTCTAATACTCATCTACAGTCTGTTCTAATGCATGTCTATAGTCTGTTCTAATGCTCATCCACAGTCTGTTCTAACACAGGTCTTTAGTCTGTATAACTCCATATCTACAGTCTGTTCTCCTGGATGTGTACAGTCGGTTCTAATGCTCGCGTCTACAGTCTGTTCTATTGTACGTCTACAGTTTCTTCTAATGCACATCTACAGGCTGTTAATCTGCATGTATTCAGTCTGTTCTAATAATTGTCAACATTCTGTAATACTGCACCTCTACAGTCTCTTCTACTGCACCTCTACAGTCTGTTCTAAAGCATGTCTACAGTCTTTTCTAATACTCATCTACAGTCTGTTCTAATGCACGTCTATAGTCTTTTTTAATGCTCGTCCACAGTCTGTTCTAACGCAGGTCTTTAGTTTGTACTACTCCATATCTACAGTCTGTTCTCCTGGATGTGTACAGTCTGTTCTAATGCTCGTCTACAGTCTGTTCTATTGTACGCCTACAGTCTCTTCTAATGCACATCTACAGGCTGTTCAACTGCACGTCTACAGTCTTTTCAACTGCATCTCAACAGTCTGTTCTAATGCCAGTTTACAGTCTGTACCTCTGCTCTACTGCAGTCTGTTCTACTGCACGTCTACAGTCTGTTTTACTGCACATCTACAGTCTGTTCTAATGCTGCCTACAGTCTGTATTACTGCACCTCTACCGTCTGTTCTAAAACATGTCTAGAGTGTTTTCTAATACTCATATACAGTCTGTTCTAATGCTCCTCTACAGTCAGTTCTAAAGCCAATCTAGTGTCTGTATTACTGCTGCTCTGAAGTCTGTTCTAATGCTCATCTACGGTCTGTTCTACTGCACGTCTACAGTTTCTTTTAATAAACGTCTACAGTCTGTTCTGCACATTTACAGTCTGTACTACTGCACTTCTACAGTCATTTCAAATGCTCGTCTACAGTGTGTATTACTGTACCTCTACAGTCTGTTCTAAAGCATGTCTACAGTGTTTTCTAATACTCGTATACAGTCTGTTCTTATGCTTGTCTACAGTTTGTACTACTGCACCCCTACAGTCTATTCTTCTGCACAATGTCAGTCTGTTCTACTGGACGTTTACAGTCTGTTCTAATGCTCATCTAAAGTCTGTTCTACTGCACATCTAGAGTCTGTTGTAATAATTGTCTACATTCTGTACTACTGCTTCTTACAGTCTTTTCTACTGCGCATCTACAGTCACTTCTAATGCAGGTCTACAGTTTATACTTCTGCACATCTACAATCTGTTCTATAGCTTGTCTACAGTCTGTTCTAATGCCCAATAAAAGTCTTTACTACTCCACCTCTACAGTCTGTTCTACTGCATGTCTACAGTCTGTTCTACTGCACGCCTTCAGTCTGCTCTATTGCAAGTCTACAGTCTGTTTTACTGCACATCTACAGTCTGTTCTAATGCACATTTACAGTCTGTTCCTATGCAAGTATACAGCCTGTACTACTGCTCAACAACAGTCTGTTCTACTGCACGTCTACAGTCTGTTCTACTGCACCTCTACATTCTGTTGTAAAGCATTTCTAGTAGTGTTTTCTAATACTCATATACAGTCGGTTCTAGTGCTCGTCTACAGTCTGAACTACTGCACCTCTATAGTCTGTTCTAAAGCATGTCCACAGTGTTTTCTAAAAATCATATACAGTCTGTTCTAATGCTCATCTACAGTCTGTACTACTGCACCTCTACAGTCTATTCTTCTGCACATTGTCAGTCTGTTCTACTGACGTTTAAAGTCTGTTCTAATGATCTACAGTCTGTACAACTGCACCTCTACAGTCTGTTCTAAAGCATGTCTAGAGTGTTTTCTAATACTCATATACAGTCTGTTCTAATACTCGTCTACTTTCAGTTCTAAAGCCAATCTAGTGTCTGTACTACTGCTGCTCTGAAGTCTTTTCAACTGCAAGACTACAGTCTGTTTAATTGCACCTCTACAGTCTGTTCTAATGCCAGTTTACAGTCTGTACTATAGCTCTACTGCAGTCTGTTCTACTGCATGTCTACAGTCTGTTTTACTGCACATCTACAGTCTTTTCTACTGCACATCTACAGTCTGTTCTAATGCTCGTCTACAGTCTGTACAACTGCACCTCTACAGTCTGTTCTACTGTATGTCTACAGTCTGATCTAATTCCATTTTACAGTCTGCACTATTGCTCTACTGCAGTCTATTCTACTGCACGTCTACAGTCATTTTTCCTGCACATCTACAATCTGTTCTAATTGTCAGTCTGTTCGACAATCTAGAGTCTGTACTAATTCTGCTCTGAAGTCTGTTCAACTGCCTACAGTCTGTTCAACTGCACCTCTACAGTCTGTTCTATTCTGCGTCTACAGTCTGTTCTAATAATTGTCAACATTCTGTAATACTGAACCTCTACAGTCTCTTCTACTGCACCTCTACAGTCTGTTCTAAAGCATGTCTACAGTCTTTTCTAATACTCATCTACAGTCTGTTCTAATGCATGTCTATAGTCTGTTCTAATGCTCGTCCACAGTCTGTTCTAACGCAGGTCTTTAGTCTGTACAACTCCATATCTACAGTCTGTTCTCCTGGATGTGTACAGTCGGTTCTAATGCTCGTCTACAGTCTGTTCTATTGTACGCTCTACAGTTTCTTCTAATGCACATCTACAGGCTGTTCAACTGCATGTATTCAGTCTGTTCTAATAATTGTCAACATTCTGTAATACTGCACCTCTAAAGTCTCTTCTACTGCACATCTACAGTCTGTTCTAAAGCATGTCTACAGTCTTTTCTAATACTCATCTACAGTCTGTTCTAATGCACGTCTATAGTCTTTTTAATGCTCCCACAGTCTGTTCTAACGCAGGTCTTTAGTTTGTACTACTCCATATCTACAGTCTGTTCTCCTGGATGTGTACAGTCTGTTCTAATGCTCGTCTACAGTCTGTTCTATTGTACGTCTACAGTCTCTTCTAATGCACATCTACAGGCTGTTCAACTGCACGTCTACAGTCTTTTCAACTGCATCTCAAGAGTCTGTTCTAATGCCAGTTTACAGTCTGTACCTCTGCTCTACTGCAGTCTGTTCTACTGCAGTCTACAGTCTGTTTTACTGCACATCTACAGTCTGTTCTAATGCTCGTCTACAGTCTGTATTACTGCACCTGTACCGCCTGTTCTAAAACATGTCTAGAGTGTTTTCTAATACTCATATACAGTCTGTTCTAATGCTCCTCTACAGTCAGTTCTAAAGCCAATCTAGTGTCTGTATTACTGCTGCTCTGAAGTCTGTTCAACTGCAGCTCTACAGTCTGTTCTAATGCTCATCTACGGTCTGTTCTACTGCACGTCTACAGTTTCTTTTAATAAACGTCTACAGTCTGTTCTGCACATTTACAGTCTGTACTACTGCACTTCTACAGTCATTTCAAATGCTCGTCTACAGTGTGTATTACTGTACCTCTACAGTCTGTTCTAAAGCATGTCTACAGTGTTTTCTAATACTCGTATACAGTCTGTTCTTATGCTTGTCTACAGTTTGTACTACTGCACCCCTACAGTCTATTCTTCTGCACAATGTCAGTCTGTTCTACTGACGTTTACAGTCTGTTCTAATGCTCATCTAAAGTCTGTTCTACTGCACATCTAGAGTCTGTTGTAATAATTGTCTACATTCTGTACTACTGCTTCTTACAGTCTTTTCTACTGCGCATCTACAGTCACTTCTAATGCAGGTCTACAGTTTATACTTCTGCACATCTACAATCTGTTCTATAGCTTGTCTACAGTCTGTTCTAATGCCCAATAAAAGTCTTTACTACTCCACCTCTACAGTCTGTTCTACTGCATGTCTACAGTCTGTTCTACTGCACGTCTTCAGTCTGCTCTATTGCAAGTCAATAGTCTGTTTTACTGCACATCTACAGTCTGTTCTAATGCTCATTTACAGTCTGTTCCTATGCAAGTATACAGCCTGTACTACTGCTCAACAACAGTCTGTTCTACTGCACGTCTACAGTCATTTCTACTGCACCTCTACATTCTGTTGTAAAGCATTTCTAGTAGTGTTTTCTAATACTCATATACAGTCGGTTCTACTGCTCGTCTACAGTCTGAACTACTGCACCTCTATAGTCTGTTCTAAAGCATGTCCACAGTGTTTTCTAAAACTCATATACAGTCTGTTCTAATGCTCATCTACAGTCTGTACTACTGCACCTCTACAGTCTATTCTTCTGCACATTGTCAGTCTGTTCTACTGCACGCTTTAAAGTCTGTTCTAATGATCGTCACAGTCTGTACAACTGCACCTCTACAGTCTGTTCTAAAGCATGTCTAGAGTGTTTTCTAATACTCATATACAGTCTGTTCTAATACTCTACAGTCAGTTCTAAAGCCAATCTAGTGTCGGTACTACTGCTGCTCTGAAGTCTTTTCAACTGCAAGACTACAGTCTGTTTAATTGCCCTCTACAGTCTGTTCTAATGCCAGTTTACAGTCTGTACTATTGCTCTACTGCAGTCTGTTCTACTGCATGTCTACAGTCTGTTTTACTGCACATCTACAGTCTTTTCTAATGCACATCTACAGTCTGTTCTAAAGCATGTCTACAGTGTTTTCTAATACTCATCTACGGTCTGTTCTACTGCACGTCTACAGTCCGTTTTAATAAATGTCTACAGTCTGTAGTACTGCACCTCTACATTCTGTTGTAAAGCATTTCTAGTAGTGTTTTCTAATACTCATATACAGTCGGTTCTACTGCTCGTCTACAGTCTGAACTACTGCACCTCTATAGTCTGTTCTAAAGCATGTCCACAGTGTTTTCTAAAACTCATATACAGTCTGTTCTAATGCTCATCTACAGTCTGTACTACTGCACCTCTACAGTCTATTCTTCTGCACATTGTCAGTCTGTTCTACTGCACGTTTAAAGTCTGTTCTAATGATCGTCTACAGTCTGTACAACTGCACCTCTACAGTCTGTTCTAAAGCATGTCTAGAGTGTTTTCTAATACTCATATACAGTCTGTTCTAATACTCGTCTACAGTCAGTTCTAAAGCCAATCTAGTGTCGGTACTACTGCTGCTCTGAAGTCTTTTCAACTGCAAGACTACAGTCTGTTTAATTGCCCTCTACAGTCTGTTCTAATGCCAGTTTACAGTCTGTACTATTGCTCTACTGCAGTCTGTTCTACTGCATGTCTACAGTCTGTTTTACTGCACATCTACAGTCTTTTCTAATGCACATCTACAGTCTGTTCTAAAGCATGTCTACAGTGTTTTCTAATACTCATCTACGGTCTGTTCTACTGCCTACAGTCCGTTTTAATAAATGTCTACAGTCTGTAGTACTGCACCTTTACAGTCTGTTGTAAAGCATTTCTAGTATTGTTTTCTAATACTCATATACAGACTGTTCTAATGCTTGTTTACAGTCTGAACTACTGCAGCTCTACAGTCTGTTCTAAAGCATGTCTACAGTGTATTCTAATACTCATATACAGTCTGTTCTAATGCTTGTCTACAGTTTGTACTACTGCACCTCTACAATCTATTCTTCTGCACATTGTCAGTCTGTTCTACTGGACATTTACAGTCTGTTCTAATGCTCGTCTAAAGTCTGTTCTACTACACGTCTACAGTCTGTTCTAATAATTGTCTACATTCTGTACTACTGCTTATTACAGTCTTTTCTACTGCGCATCTACAGTCACTTCTAATGCAGGTCTACAGTCTATACTACTGCACATCTACAATCTGTTCTATTGCTTGTCTACAGTCTTTTCAAATGCCCAATAAAAGTCTTTACTACTCCACCTCTACAGTCTGTTCTACTGCATGTCTACAGTCTTTTCTATTGCACGTCTTCAGTCTGCTCTATTGCAAGTCTACAGTCTGTTCTATTGCACGTCTACAGTCTGTTATGATAAACGTCTACAATCTGTTCTACTACATATCTACAGTCTGTACAACTGCACCTCTACTGTCTGTTCTACTGCATGTCTACAGTCTGTTCTAATGCCATTTTACAGTCTGTACTACTGCTCTACTGTTTTACTGCACATCTCCAATCTGTTCTAATTGTCAGTCTGTTCTACTGGACATTTACAGTCTGTTCTAAAGCTCATCTACAGTCTGTTCTAAAGCCAATCTAGAGTCTGTACTACAGCTGCTCTGAAGTCTGTTCAACTGCTTGTCTACAGTCTGTTCAATTGCAGCTCTACAGTCTGTTCTATTGTACGTCTACAGTCTGCTCTACTGCACGACTAAAGTGTGTTTTAATAAACATCTACAGTCTTTTCTGATGCACATCTACAATCTGTTCAACTGGACGTCTACAGTCTGTTCTAATAATTGTCAACATTCTGTACTACTGCACCTCTACACTCTCTTCTACTGCAAATCTACAGTTTGTTCTACTGGTCCTCTACAGTCTCTTATTGTCATTCTGTTCTACTGAACGTTTACAGTCTGTTCTAAAGCCCGACAACAGTCTGTTCTAAATTCAATCTAGAGTCTGTACTACTGCTGCTCTGAAGTCTGTTCAACTGCACATCTACAGTCTGTTCAACTGCACCTCTATAGTCTGTTCTATTGTACGTCTACAGTCTGTTCTACTGCACGAATATAGTCTGTATTAATAAATGTCTACAGTCTTTTATAATGCACATCTACAGTCTGTTCTAATGGACATCTACAGTCTCTTCTAATGCACATCTATAGTCTGTTCTAATGCTTGTCCACAGTCTGTTCTAATGCAGGTCTTTAGTCTGTACTATTGCACATCTACAGTCTGTTCTACTGGACGATACAGTCTGTTCTAATGCTCGTCTACAGTCTGTTCTATTGTACGCCTACAGTCTCTTATAATGCCACTTTACAGTCTGTACCTCTGCTCTACTGCAGTTTGTTCTACTGCACGTCTACAGTCTGTTTTACTGCACATCTACAGTCTATTCTAATGCACATCTACAGTCTGTTCTACTGCACGTCTACAGTCTTTTTTTATAAACGTCTATAGTCTGTTCTACTGCATATCTACAGTCATTACTACTGTACTTTTAAAGTCTATTCTAATGCTCATCAACAGTCTGTTCTAATGCAAGTCTACAGTCTGTACTACTGCTCATCTACAGTCTGTAATACTGCACTTCTAAAGTCTGTTCTAATGCTCGTCTGCAGTCTGTATTACTGCACCTCTACAATCTGTTCTAAAGCATGTCTAGAGTGTTTTCTAATACTCATATAGAGTCTGTTCTAATGCTCGTCTACAGTCTGTTCAACTGCACCTCTACAGTATGTTCTAATGCCAGATTAAAGTCTGTACTACTGCTCTATTACAGTCTCTTCCACTAAAATCTGTTTTACTGCACATCTACAATCTGTTCTAATAGACATCTACTGTCTGTTCTAATGCAAGTCTACAGTCTGTACTACTGCCATCTACAGTCTGTTCTACTGCACGTCCTACAGTCTGTTCTAAAAATGTCTACAGTCTGTTCTAAAGCACATCTACAGTTTGTACTACTGCACTTCTACAGTCTGTTCTAATGCTTGTCTACAGTCTGTATTTCTGCAACCTCTACAGTCTCTTCTAAAGCATGTCTAGAGTATTTTCTAATACTCATAAATAGTCTGTTCTAATGCTCATTTACAGTCTGAACTACTGCACCTCTACAGTCTGTTCTAAAGAATGTCTACATTTTTGTCTAATACTCATATACAATCTGTTTGTAATGCAAGTCTATAGTCTGTACTACTGCTCATCTACGGTCTCTTTAAGTGCAGGTCTACAGTCTGTTCTAATAAACGTCTACAGTCTGTTCTACTGCACATCTACAGTCTGTTCTAATGCACATCTACAGTCTGTTCTAATGCACATCTACAGTCTGTTCTAAAGCAGGTCTACAGTCTGTTCTAATATACGTCTACAGTCTGTTCTAATGCACATCTACTGTCTGTTCTAATGCAAGTCTATAGTCTGTACTACTGCTCATCTACGGTCTGTTCTAGTCTAGATCTACAGTGTGTTCTAATAAACGTCTACAATCTGTTCTACTGCACATCTACAGTCTGTACAACTGCACTTCTACAGTCTTTTCTAATGCTCATCTACAGTCTGTATTACTGCACCTCTACAATCTGTTCTAAAGCATGTCTAGAGTGTTTTCTAATATTCATATAGAGTCTGTTCTAAAGCTCGTCTTTAGTCTGAACTACTGCACCTCTACAGTCTGTTCTAAAGCATGTCTACAGTGTTTTTAATACTCATATACAGTCTGTTCTTATTCTCGTCTACAGTCTGTACTACTGAATCTCTACAGTCTATTCTTTTGCATATTGTCAGTCTGTTCTACTGACGTTTACAGTCTGTTCTAATGCTTGTCTACAGTCAGTTTTAAATCCAATCCAGAGTATGTACTACTGCTGCTCTGAAGTCTTTTCAACTGCATGTCAACAGTCTGTTCAATCGCACCTGTACAGTCTGTTTTAATGCCAGTTTACAATCTGTACTACTGCTCTACTACAGTCTCTTCCACTGAACGCCTAACGCCTTGTTTTACTGCACATCTACAGTCTGTTCTAATGTACATCTACTGTCTGTTCTAATGCAAGTCTATAGTCTGTCCTACTGCTCGTCTACAGTCTGTTCTATTGCACATCTACCGCCTGTACTACTGCACTTCTACAGTCTGTTCTAATGCTCGTCTACAGTCTGTATTACTCCACCTCTATAATCTCTTCTTAAGCATGTCTAGAGTTTTTTCTAATACTCATATACAGTCTGTTCTAATGCTCGTCTACAGTCTGAACTACTGCACCTCTACAGTCTGTTCTAAAGCATGTCTACAGTGTTTTTTATAATACTCATATACAGTCTGTTCTAATGCACATCTACAGTCTGTTCTAATGCAAGTCTATAGTCTGTACTACTGCTTATCTACAGTCTGTTCTACTGCAAGTCTACAGTCTGTTCTAATAAACATCTAAAGTCTGTTCCATTGCACATCTACAGTCTGTTCTAATGCAAGTCTACAGTCTGTGCTACTGCTCATCTACAGTCTGTTCCACTGCACATCTACAGTCTGTTCTAATGCAAGTCTACAGTCTCTACTATTGCACTTCTAAAGTCTGTTCTAATGCACATCTACAGTCTGTTCTAATCCATGTCTATAGTCTGAACTACTGCTCATATACGATCTGTTCTAGTGCAGGTCTACAGTCTGTTCTAATAAACGTCTACAGCCTGTTCTACTGTACATTTACAATCTCTTCTACTGCACTTCTACAGTCTTTTCTAACGCTCGTCTACAGTCTGTATTATTGCACCTCTACAGTCTGTTCTAAAGCATGTCTAGAGTGTTTTCTAATACTCATATAGAGTCTGTTCTAATGCTCGTTGACAGTCTGTTCAACTGCACCTCTACAGTCTGTTCTAATGCCAGATTAAAGTCTGTACTACTGCTCTATTACAGTCTCTTCCACTAAATTCTGTTTTACTGCACATCTACAATCTGTTCTAATCTACATCTACTGTCTGTTCTAATGCAAGTCTACAGTCTGTACTACTGCCCATCTACAGTCTGTTCTACTGCACGTCTACAGTCTGTTCTAAAAAATGTCTACAGTCTGTTCTACTGCACATCTACAGTTTGTACTACTGCACTTCTACAGTCTGTTCTAATGCTTGTCTACAGTCTGTATTTCTGCACCTCTACAGTCTCTTCTAAAGCAGGTCTAGAGTATTTTCTAAAACTCATAAATAGTCTGTTCTAATGCTCATTTACAGTCTGAACTACTGCACCTCCACAGTCTGTTCTAAAGAATGTCTACATTTTTTTCTAATACTAATATACAATCTGTTCTAATGCAAGTCTATAGTCTGTACTACTGCTCATCTACGGTCTCTTTAAGTGCAGGTCTACAGTCTGTTCTAATAAACGTCTACAGTCCGTTCTACTGCACATCTACAGTCTGTTCTAATGCACATCTACAGTCTGTTCTAATGCACATCTACAGTCTGTTCTAGTGCAGGTCTACAGTCTGTTCTAATATACGTCTACAGTCTCTTCTTCTGCACATCTACAGTCTGTACAACTGCACTTCTACAGTCTTTTTAAATGCTCGTCTACAGTCTGTATTACTGCACCTCTAAAGTCTGTTCTAAAGCATGTCTAGAGTGTTTTCTAATACTCATATAGAGTTTGTTCTAATGCTTGATTACAGTCTGAACTACTGAACCTCTACAGTCTGTTCTAAAACATGTCTTAAGTGTTTTCTATTACTCATATACAGTCTGTTCTAATGCTCGTCTACAGTCTGAACTACTGCACCTCTACAGTCTGTTCTAAAGCATATCTACAGTGTTTTCTAATACTCATATACAGTCTGTTCTAATGCTCATCTACAGTCTGTACTATTGCACCTCTAAAGTCTATTCAATGCACATTGTCAGTCTGTTCTACAGGTCGTTTACTGTCTGTTCTAATGCTCGTCTACAGTCTGTTCTAAAGCCAATCTAGAGTCTGTTCTACTTCTGCTCTGAAGTCTGTTCAACTGCACGTCTACAAACTGTTTAACTGCACCTCTACAGTCTTTTCTATTGTACATCTACAGTCTGTACTACTGCACATCTACAGTTTGTACTACTGGACTTCTACAGTCTGTTCTAATGCTCGTCTACAGTCTGTATTACTGCACCTCTACAGTCTGTTCTAAAGCATATCTAGATTGTTTTCTAATACTAATATACAGTCTGTTCTAATGCTTGTCTACATTCTCTACAACTGCACCTCTACTGTCTGTTCTAAAGCATGTCTAGAGTGTTTTCTAATATTCATATAGAGTCTGTTCTAATGCTCGTCTACAGTCTGAACTACTGCACCTCTACAGACTGTTCTAAAGCATGTCTAGAGTGTTTTCTAAAACTCATATACAGTCTGATCTAATGCTCATCTACAGTCTGTACTACTGCACCTCTCTATTCTATTCTTCTGCACATTGTCAGTCTCTTCTTCTGGGCGTTTACAGTCTGTTCTAATGATCGTCTACAGTCTGTTCTAAAGCCAATCTAGAGTGTGTACTACTGTTGCACTGAAGTCTGTACAAATGCACGACTAAAGTCACTTCTATTGTACGTCTATAGCTTGTTCTAATGCACATCTACAATCTGTTATAATGCAAGTCTACAGTCTGTACTACTGCTCCTCTACAGTCTGTTCTAATGCCAGTCTAGAGTCTGTACTACTTCTGCTCTGCAGTCTGTTTTACTGCAAGTCTACATTCAGTTCTACTGCACATCTACAGTCTGTTCTAATGCACAGCTACAGTCTGTTAAACTGCAAGTCTACAGTCTGTACTACTGCACCTCTACAGTCTGTTCTAAATCATGTCTACGGTCTTTTCTAATACTCATGTACAGTCTGTTCTAATGCTCGTGTAAAGTCTAAACTACTGAAGCCTTACGGTCTATTCTTCTGCACATCGTCAATCTGTTCTACTACACATCTACAGTCTGTTCTAATGGACATCTACAGTCTGTTCTAATGCACGTCTATAATCTGTTCTAATGCTCATCCACAGTCTGTTCTAATGCAGGTCTTTAGTCTGTACTACTGCACATCTACAGTCTGTTCTACTCGTCGTCCTACAGTCTATTATAATGTTCGTCTACAGTCTGTTCAACTGCACGCCTACAGTCATTTCAACTGCACCTCAACAGTCTGTTCTAATTCCAGTTTACAGTTTGTACCTCTGCTCTACTGCAGTCTGTTCTACTGCACATCTACAGTCTGTTTTACTGCACATCTACAGTCTGTTCCAATGCACATCTACAGTCTGTTCTAATGCAAGTCTACAGTCTGTACTACTGCTCATCTACAGTCTGTTCTACTGCACGTCTACAGTATGTTCTAATGCCAGTTAACAGTCTGTACTACTGCTCTACTAAAGTCTGTTCTAATGAACATCTACAGTCTGTTCTAATGCAAGTCAATAGTCTGTATTACTGCACCTCTACAGTCTTTTCTAAAGTATGTCTAGAGTGTTTTCTAATTCTCATATACAGTCTGTTCTAATGCTCGTCTACAGTATGTACTGCTGTATCTCTACAGTCTATTCTTCTGCACATTGTCAGTCTGTTCTACTCGACGTTTACAGTTAGTTCTAATGCTCGTCTACAGTCAGTTCTACAGTTTGTTCTAATGCAAGTTTCTAGTCTGTTTTACTGCTCATCTATGGTCTGTTCTAATGCACATCTATAGTCTGTTCTAATGCTTGTCCACAGTCTGTTCTAATGCAGCTCTTTAGTCTGTACTACTGCACATCTACAGTCTGTTCTACTGGACCTCTAAAGTCTGTTCTAATGCTCGTCTACAGTCTGTTCAACTGCACCGTAAGAGTCTGTTCTAATGCCAGTTTACAGTCTGTATTTCTGCTCTACTGCAGTCTTTTCTACTGCACATTTACAGTTTGTTTTACTGCAAATCTACAGTCTGTTCTAAAGCACATCTACAGTCTGTTCTAATGCAAGTCTACAGTCTGTACTACCGCTCATCTACAGTCTGTACTACCGCTCATCTACAGTCTGTTCTACTGCACGTCTAGAGTCTGTTTTGATAAACGTCTACAGTCTGTTCTACTACACATCTACAGTCTCTACTACTGCACTTCTAAAGTTTGTTCTAAGCACATCTACAGTCTGTTCTAATGCAAGTCTACATTCTGTACTACTGCTCATCTACGGTCTCTTCTACTGCAGGTCTACAGTCTGTTCTAATGCTCGTCTACAGTCTGTATTACTGCACCTCTACAGTCTGTTCTAATGCCAGTTTACAGTGTGTTCTATTGCTCTACTGCAGTCTGTTGTACTGCATGTGTAACCCTCGACTCAAGAATAGTGAATTTAGTAATCTAGTAGGTTGGACCAGGCACTAGGTTCTCAAGGACTACAATAGGAATAAAATGGTGAGTGTGGAAATGAAATGGCTGGAGACAGAAATGAGCAACATTAATAATTGTATTGAATAGAAGAACCAAAATAAAATAAAAATGTTTGCATATTAACAGTTTACAACGTAGCAGCCGGCTTGCTATAGTGTACATTCAGTGTTTCAAAAATAATCAATAACCCCAAGTCCGATTGAACTGAATACTTTTAGTCTTTTAGTCAGAGTCAGTGTTCATTTAGTCAGGTGCTGAAAAACTCTCTTGACTGTGGCAATTCGTGTGGTTACCACAAGGATGATTTGACAAGAAGAGAAGAGGAGAATGTTGTCCTCAGTTCACAGTTCTGGGTTCTGGGCACAGGCTCGCCATCTCCGCTGAGGAGAATCCAGTATCCAATCCAGAATCTTCTTAATCAACCACAGGATGAATAAAAAAAAAACCTAGCCTGCATAACAATAACGAATATTATAGTATACAGCTAGTAAAGTCTGCTTCCAATCTCAAATTCTCATAGTAGCTATAGCTTTAGTTTTTCTATCTCAAAGAAAATATCAAATGTAGTATCACTCTTGTAACATTTTACAAAATACATGCATGTTTTTAAAACTCAATCATTGTTGCACATGAAATAGTTTTTAACTCATGTAATAACAAAATGAATTCCTCTTTTTATCTTTTTCTTATTCAATCATGTAATGAAATATAATTATTTTCATTACCAAAAGGGTAATAAAACAATGAGTTCAATTGTTCACCTTCAAATTTGTCCATTTGGTCTGTAACCCAAACAGTTTAGCATTACTTTGCATCAAAATGTTGCTAAATTCCCATTACAATTGGTCAGAAATAGTGGAACAAAGAAATAAAAGTGTGGTGACATTTGTTGTCAACATAAAGCTTGCTTTGGAAAACCATAAAACAAGTAGAAATAGTCTTCACATTGGTTTTAAGTAGCCATTTACCACTCGCGATTAGCATTAGCTTAGCATTAGCTAATTTTTCCCACCATGCTACATTAGTAAGCACGTGTTGACTCACCAAGACGATGTTTCTAGCATGAGCTTAATAAAGAACACCGTCACGGACCCTCCGGTTCACGCTTGGAATAACTTAAAATAACAAATATTTCCCAATTAGCATTTGAATATTGTACCATATTTACATCGATTCACATTAACGTGCACTCACCAAGACGATTTATTAGCTTAGCACGCAAGGGAATCGTCAACATAGCCTCTCTCATGAGTGTCCAAAGAGTAAAAGAACGAAAAACTAATGTAAGATTCAGATTGCGTCTTGAGAAGGCGGGACTTATTTGCTTTTGACAAATAAAAAGGTCATTATCACCCAACGTGACTGACAAAACAGGAAGTCAATTTAAATAAAGTGGATACACACTTCCTCTTAACAAAATAAACGTTTTTTCAAAATAGAATTGAGTACATTGACATTAGGGACGTTTTCTACTGGGTTACACCTCCCCGTTAAATATCATGCACGCCTCGCTGCATGTTCAACCAATACGGTCCTCTCTAATACTGAGGGAATCAGTGAAAGCTGTACTCAAACCCTGAAACAGAGATTTCACAACAGTTACTAGTGGATTTCCAAGATTAGGATAGTCTAATCTCATTGGTGGTTGTCTGTTTCTCTCTGATCGCCTCAACGGTTGAGTGATTATAGGATTGTCACTGTCCATTTCCTCAGGCAAGTCATTTCCTCGCTCACAACTGAATCCTCAGGAGTACTTTCAGGTATTGTCATTGTTTCATTTTCCTCTGATTTGTCAGGGCTTTGGGGCGGATTGCCACCCTCAATTCCAGTTTGGTCTACATCCGTAAGTTTTCCAAAGGTTCATCCTCATTTGCATTTTCCACATTGTCATTTCTCTCCATATCCAGGTCTACATTGGCAGCGGTTTCAGGTAGGTCACAATCAGGTAAGTTCCAATCCAGTGTTTTTGTCTTATCCAGTGGGGTTGTCATGTCCGGTGGTTTTGTCACATTTGGTGGTTTTGAATATTCATGCACAGTGGTAAATCTGGTTATCTCTTGGCATGGGGAATTCTCATCCCATGGGATCAAAAACTATTGTCATTTTCAAGTTCAACAAATTCATCAGGATCAGTGATTTCTGTAGCAGCAGTTTGACGAGTCTTAGGACGACTAACCAGTGCTGACTCAGGTAGGTCTGCTGTGGCAACAGGGAGGAAACTGCAGGGGAGCAAAAGGTCTCTGTGTAGAGTTCGTGAGGGACCTTGCTTTGACTCAGGTTTTACAGTGTAAACGGGTAAATCACCTGCTCGTTTTACAACAACATGAATATCTGCCTCCCATTTATCTGCTAACTTATTCTTGCCACGCAGTCGCACATTTCTGACTAAAACCCTGTCCCCAGGTTCAAGTTCAGAGACTGTGATTTTACGATCAAATCTGGCCTTGTTTTTGTCTGCCACTTTTTGTGCATTTCTCAAAACTAGCTTATAGCTTTCCTCCAGACGAGTTTTGAGACGTTGAATGTATTGTGAATGTGACACTTTTTGATCTTTGTTTAAGGGAAGTCCAAATGCGTGATCAACTGGCAATCTGGGTTTTCTGCCAAACATCAATTCATAAGGACTAAACCCTGTCACATCACTGCGCTGCAATTGTACGCTGCGTACTAAAGGCATAACATACTCTTTCCAGTGGGACTTTTGTTTATTTTCTAGTGTCCCTAACATGCTGAGTAACGTCCTATTGAATCTTTCTACGGGTTACCCGTGGGTGGTAGGGGTAGTCCGTATTTTCTTTATGCCTGAAATCTCACACAACTCTTTGATCAGTTTTGCTTCAAAATCAGGACCCTGATCGCTATGAAGACGTTCAGGTATACCGTAGTGGACGATGAACTGGTCCCACAGGCACTTGGCAACAGTTTTGGACTTTTGATTAGGCGTTGGCATGGCTAGAGCAAATTTAGTAAAATGATCAGTCATTACTAGGATGTTACTAGTGTTACTGCTGTCCGGCTCTAAACTGAGAAAGTCCATGCAAACTAGCTCTAGTGGTCGTGGTTGTTATGTTGACCAGGGTAGCTGCTTTCTCAGGAGGACTCTTTCTACGGATACAGCGATCACACGCTTTTATCTTTTGCTCAACGCCTGTTGCCATTCTAGGCCAATAGAATCGGGCTCTGACCAGATCAAGGGTTCTGTCAATACCTAAATGGCCCATATCGTTGTGCAAACTTTGGAGTACAGAGGTTCTGAGTTCCTCAGGAAGAACTAACTGATATATCACTTGGTCTCCGTCCTGTCTTTTTCTGTACAACACCTCATTGTGAATCTCCAATCGATTTAGTTCCCGGAGTAAGAGAGGAAGATCTGGAAGCTCTTTTCTGGAAGTCGGAGGAGGTGTTTGGCCAAGTTCGATCTGAGCAATCACTTGACTGATTGTTGAGTCGGCTCTTTGTTTGTCTTTTAATTCGGAGTTGGACAAAGCACGAATATTTGGCAAGCCATGATGCTCCTCTGAAAGGTAGGTGTCTGGAATTGCATGAGCTGAGAGGGTAAGTGACTCTACAAGTGTAACACCACTGTCATTACAGTCGTCTCTGATTTTAACAAGATGATTTTGACAGATTGCTCGGACAACTTCTCTATCTACAAGCTTTGTGGTGTCACTGCCAACTAGGTGACGTTCAACAAATCTGTTCACTCGCTCCTGCTCTTTCCTAGACTGTATGTCATTAACAAGTTCACCATGAGGGCGTCTAGAAAGCCCGTCTGCATCTAGATTCTGCTTACCCGCTCTGTACTGCAGCTTAAAGTTGTAGTTGGACAAAGCTGCAAGCCACCTATACCCTGTGGCGTCTAATTTAGCTGAGGTCAATATGTATGTGAGCGGGTTACTGTCCGTTACAACAGTAAAGTGACCACCATACAAATAATCGTGAAACTTTTCCGTAACTGACCATTTGAGTGCTAAAAACTCTAATTTATGAGCTGGATAGCGTGCTTCACTTCGAGATAACCCACGACTGGCAAAAGCTATGGCCCTGAGCTGACCCTCCTGCTCTTGATAAAGTGCTGCGCCTAAGCCAGTAGTACTGGCATCGGTATGGACTAGGTAAGGTAGCTTTGGGTCTGCGAAACCTAAGATAGGGGCTGTTGTCAGCTTTTCAATGATGGAATCAAAGGCTATCTGACAGTCAGGGGTCCATCGGCTTTCAAAAGGCAGTTTGGGATCGTGATAGGTCTGATCTGGTTCTTTTGACTTGGACTTCTTGCGGAGCGGTGGGTACCCGCGAGTCAGGTCATTGAGGGGGCGTACTATGGACGAGTAGCCTTTAATAAAGCGCCTATAGTACCCCGAGAACCTAAAAATGACCTCAGTTCCTTGAGGTTTGTGGGTCTTGGCCAGGTCTTAAGGGCCTGAACCTTTTCGGGATCCGTCTCGACACCATTCTCGGATATTACGTGACCAAGGTACCGAACTGTTGTTTGACAGAATTTACATTTTTCCGCGATAACTTTAGTCCGTACTCTTTGAGACGATGGAGTACCCGCATGAGACGTTGCTCATGTTCCTCGAGACTGCCTGAAAAGATGATAAGATCATCTAAAAGACGAGCACCTCTTTTAGATTCATATCGCCAACACAACGCTCCATTAATCTTTGAAAGGTGCTCGGGCATTGGTTATACCTTGAGGCATGCGATTGAACTCCCAGAATCCAAGTGGTGTCACAAACGCGGTCTTTTCTTTGTCTGCTTCATCAACCTCAATCTGGTAATATCCAGATTTAAGATCGAGGACTGTAAACCATTTGGATCCTGATAGTGCCGCGAACGTCTCCTCCAGATTTGGGAGAGCATACGAGTCCTTAACTGTTTGCAAGTTAAGTTTACGGAAATCTATACATAGACGGACATCATTGTTCCGCTTCCTCACCACAACAATTGGGGACGAAGGGTGACTGAGACTCTCTTATAACACCTGCAGCGAGCAGCTCTTGAAGGTGTTTACGCACCGCCTCTAGATCTTGAGGGTGTATGGGGCGTGCACGGTGCTTAAAAGGAGTCGGATCTTGAAGTTTGATAGAGTGTTTCACTTTACTCGTGCACCCGAAGTCAAGGTCGTGGTGAGCGAACACCTCCGGCATGTCATTGAGTTGTTTGGTTATTCTCTCTTTCCATTCCTGAGGTATCGGTGAATCTCCGAAATGGAAACTTAGTTTTGTCTCTTTGTGTGTATGTGATTCTTGTGCATTTATGACATTGTGCTGGGACAAAACACAATGGAATGCTCCAAGCTCTGCAATAACACAGGCGGACTGAATGGTAACATCTTGTTCAGTTTCATTTGTTATCACTACCGGGATTTGGTGTGGAGCTCGAGAAGGTAGAGTTATCAGACAACTTTTTACACAAAGACCGCCTGGCAAGGAAGACTGAGTGGGATGTTCAACTATGGCACAAGTATCAGCTGAAGTACAGTGAACATTAGCAGACCCCTCTAAAACTACAGTTTGGCCCGCCGAACAACAACTGCTGTCTTGCCCGCTAAGGTAACTAACCCAATGTTTCCATCTTTGTTTTTGGAGTGTCTAACTTCAAGAGTTTTTAGAAGTGCTCTGAACCCATAGGGTCCAGGTAAGTGTTCTGGTGACTTAATGTCTAAATACTTTTCATAAAGAACATCAAGCGTATTTGTACCCACTAACACGGGTGTTTGGCTGTTAGGATGAGTGTCTGGAACAACGAGAGCTAAGGTTGTTATATCAATCTCTGTGTCTAAAAAGTCTTTCAGAAAAGTAATGCACATCTCTATATAACCTAAATAAGGGACGGGCTGTCCTGCAGCGCCCTCTACCTCTAAAAGGTTATAGAGTGAATTAAGATCTTGATCTGGAAAGTTCTGTTTGTAAAATGACTCAGTGACTGTAGTCACTTGTGACCCTGAGTCAAGAAGACAGTTAACATTAATGCCCGAAACGCTTACTACAGCTGTGCATTTAGAACCAACTAACCCTTTTGGCAGGCTATACATTTGCTGCTTTGTAAGAGCTTGTTTAAGGTTAGCTTTGTGCTTTGCTTTAGTGGGACAAGTTTGGCTAGCTACAGTCCCCATTTGCCCGTAATAGAGACTGATCTTAGTTTAACGGTTCGCTAGCGGTGGGGTTTTCAGCTTCCCACTTTCTTTGTTTCTCTTTAAACAGTTTTCGCTTTTCTGTAACTAAAACTGCATTTGGTTCATTTTCACAGTTCGGCTTTATGTGGCCATCTTCTCCACATTGGAAACAATACCATGGTTTGGGAGGCATACTTTGAGTTTTGTTGGTTTGTTCTTTGGGTTCTTTATTTTCGCTTCCAGACTTTCGTTTTTCTTTTGGTCTTGCATTGGGTGCATTTTTTGAGTTTTGGATCTTGGGTTTTGATGGCTTAGAAGTTAGCTTTACTAGTTGACTTTGGATTTCTGCAACTTGTCTTGAGAGTTCTTTTGTGATTGTGCTCAATGTGGCAATACTGTCATCTTCTGCAACACATTTGACTGTTTGCATGTGAGAGGTCACTTTTGGCTTTGCACTGCCCAAATGTTGTCTCTTTCGCATCGTTTTTGCCTCAAGTTGATCTTCTTCGGTGCGTAATAGCAATAGTAAGTCGGGAAAGGTTGGGGGACTTGTTCGTTTTTGTTTTAACTGGAGCTCCGTTAGCAAGGAATCGTCCCAACAACCTCGACAAAACTGTGTTAGGAGTAGTTTGTCAGAGTCATTGCTTGTGGCACCACCTCGCTTTACAGTGAGAGTTAAGGCTACTTGGAGGCGTTGCAAATACGATGATGGTTTCTCACCTGTATTTTGAAATGTCGAGAAACTTTGCAAACAGCTCTCCACCGTCTTGAACCGTTCCGTATGCGGAATCCAACAACTGAAGGTATTCAGAAGGTGAGCTGTTCGGGTTCAAATGCTTTACAACGTCAGCTGCGGGGGGTAAGAGACTCTCAATGATTTTTCTGGACTGTTGCAGTTGTGACATAGACCTATCAGTCATGACTAGCTCTACACTGGAGCGCCAAGTATCATAATCAGGTTCATATGCAGGGCGAGGTTCTTTACCTGAAAAAGCTCTGAGCTTTTGTGAGAATTGTTGCCCTGAATAATCATCTCTTTTCATAATGTGCTCAACTACCACTCGCTGCACTTCTGGGGGGTTTAAATCATGTGCAGAAATGGCTGGCATACTTGGGGCTGGGCCACTCACAGTGTTTAATGCGTGGTTTGTCAAGTTTTGTTGTACACCTCTAATGCTGGGCTCAACTACAGATGGCTGAGGTTCGACCAGTGGAGACGAGGTGGATTGTCAGTGAAGTTTGTTTGTTCATTTGATTCGACGATAAGTTCTTTGACTGAGTCATTAATCTGTGACAACATGTCTTTCAGGACATCTGCATAGTCTCTACCACTCATCTTAGCTAGGTTTTGAATATCACGGAGATATGATTTCGTTGTGTCATTCCCAACACTCTGTGTGTAAACACTAGCAAGAGACTGTATCTTAGAGCTAACACCGCTATCAGATACATGAAGAAATGGCAAAGGATCAATAGTGTTTACAGCAGCTCCTGAGTTATACTCAACAATTATACTTTGGTGAAACTGGGATGTACTGTCATCTACCTTTATAGCTCTTGAGATTGACCCATAGCGTTTTTAAGAATTCAACCACTTCATCATATTGCTCATCTCCAGCTATTCCACTCGCTATCACTGCATTTGGGACTTTCACAGACTGTCGTTCAATTATATCCATTTTGGGTATGTTTAGTCTTGAGCAAACAAAAGAGAAAAGAAAAAGAGGCTCCTGGCTGGCTCGCCAAAACTTACTGTAACCCTCGACTCAAGAATAGTGAATTTAGTAATCTAGTAGGTTGGACCAGGCACTAGGTTCTCAAGGACTACAATAGGAATAAAATGGTGAGTGTGGAAATGAAATGGCTGGAGACAGAAATGAGCAACATTAATAATTGTATTGAATAGAAGAACCAAAATAAAATAAAAATGTTTGCATATTAACAGTTTACAACGTAGCAGCCGCTTGCTATAGTGTACATTCAGTGTTTCAAAATAATCAATAACCCCAAGTCCGATTGAACTGAATACTTTTAGTCTTTTAGTCAGAGTCAGTGTTCATTTAGTCAGGTGCTGAAAAACTCTCTTGACTGTGGCAATTCGTGTGGTTACCACAAGGATGATTTGACAAGAAGAGAAGAGGAGAATGTTGTCCTCAGTTCACAGTTCTGGGTTCTGGGCACAGGCTCGCCATCTCCGCTGAGGAGAATCCAGTATCCAATCCAGAATCTTCTTAATCAACCACAGGATGAATAAAAAAAAAACCTAGCCTGCATAACAATAACGAATATTATAGTATACAGCTAGTAAAGTCTGCTTCCAATCTCAAATTCTCATAGTAGCTATAGCTTTAGTTTTTCTATCTCAAAGAAAATATCAAATGTAGTATCACTCTTGTAACATTTTACAAAATACATGCATGTTTTTAAAACTCAATCATTGTTGCACATGAAATAGTTTTTAACTCATGTAATAACAAAATGAATTCCTCTTTTTATCTTTTTCTTATTCAATCATGTAATGAAATATAATTATTTTCATTACCAAAAGGGTAATAAAACAATGAGTTCAATTGTTCACCTTCAAATTTGTCCATTTGGTCTGTAACCCAAACAGTTTAGCATTACTTTGCATCAAAATGTTGCTAAATTCCCATTACAATTGGTCAGAAATAGTGGAACAAAGAAATAAAAGTGTGGTGACATTTGTTGTCAACATAAAGCTTGCTTTGGAAAACCATAAAACAAGTAGAAATAGTCTTCACATTGGTTTTAAGTAGCCATTTACCACTCGATTAGCATTAGCTTAGCATTAGCTAATTTTTCCCACCATGCTACATTAGTAAGCACGTGTTGACTCACCAAGACGATGTTTCTAGCATGAGCTTAATAAAGAACACCGTCACGGACCCTCCGGTTCACGCTTGGAATAACTTAAAATAACAAATATTTCCCAATTAGCATTTGAATATTGTACCATATTTACATCGATTCACATTAACGTGCACTCACCAAGACGATTTATTAGCTTAGCACGCAAGGGAATCGTCAACATAGCCTCTCTCATGAGTGTCCAAAGAGTAAAAGAACGAAAAACTAATGTAAGATTCAGATTGCGTCTTGAGAAGGCGGGACTTATTTGCTTTTGACAAATAAAAAGGTCATTATCACCCAACGTGACTGACAAAACAGGAAGTCAATTTAAATAAAGTGGATACACACTTCCTCTTAACAAAATAAACGTTTTTTCAAAATAGAATTGAGTACATTGACATTAGGGGACGTTTTCTCTACTGGGTTACACATGTCTACAGTCTTTTTTACTGCACATCTACAGTCTGTTCTAATGCACATCTAGAGTCTCTTCTAATGCAAGTCTACAGTTTGTACTACTGCTCATCTATGGTCTGTTCTAGTGCACGTCTACAATCTGTTTTAATAAACGTCTACAGTCTGAACTACTACATTTCTACAGTCTGTTCTAAAGAATGTATACAGTGTTTTCTAATACTCATATACAGTCTGTTCTAATGCTCATCTACAGTCTGTACTACTGCACCTCTATAGTCAATTCTTCTGCACATTGTCAGTCAATTCTACTGGACGTTTACAGTCTGTTCTAATACTTGCCTACAGACTGTTCTACTGCACGTGTACAGTCTGTTCTACTGCATGTCTGCAGTCTGTTCTGATAAACGTCTACAGTCTTTTCTAATGCACATCTACAGTCTGTTCTAATGCACAGCTACAGTCTGTTCTAATTCTCGTCTACAGTCTGTTCTATTGTACGTCTACAGTCTATTCTAATGCACATTTACAGTCTCTTTAACTGCACGTCTACCGTCTTGTTCAACTGCACCTCAACAGTCTGTTCTAATGCCAGTTTACAGTCTGTTCCTCTGCTCTACTTCACTCAGTTTTACTGCACATCTACAGTCTTTTCTATTGCACATCTACAGTCTGTTCTAATGCTCGTCTACAGTCTGTTCTAATGCCAGTTTACAAACTGTACTACTGCTCTACTGCAGTCTATTCTACTGCACGTCTACAGTCTGTTTTACTGCACATCTCCAATCTGTTCTAATTGTCAGTATGTTCTACTGGACATTTACAGTCTAATCTAAAGCTCGTCTACAGTCTGTTCTAAAGCCAATCTAGAGACTGTACAACTGCTGCTCTGAAGTCTGTTCAACTGCACCTCTACAGTTTGTTCTACTGCAGGTCTACAGTCTGTTTTAATAATTTTCTATATTCTGTACCGCTGCTTCTTACAGTATTTTCTACTGTGCATCTAGAGTATCTTCTAATGCAGGTCTACAGTCTATACTACTGCACATCTACAATCTGTTCTATTGCTTGTCTACAGTCAGCTCTAATGTGCAATAAAAGTCTTTAGAACTCCAGCTCTACAGTCTGTTCTACTGCATGTCTATAGTCTGTTCTACTGCATGTCTACAGTCTGTTCTACAGCACGTCTTCAGTCTGTTCTACTGCATGTCTTCAGTCTGCTCTATTGCAAGTCTACAGTCTGTTTAACTGCACCTCTTTAGTTTGTTCTAAAGCATGTCTAGAGTATTTTCTAAAACTCATATACAGTCTGTTCTAATGCTAGTCTACAGTCTGAACTACTGAATCTTTACAGTCTATTCTTCTGCACATCGTCAGTCTGTTCTACTGGACATCTACAGTCTGTTCTAATGCATATCTACAGTCTGTTCTAAAGCAAGTCTACATTCTGTTCTACTGTACGTCTACTATAGTCTGTTCTGATAATTGTCGACATTCTGTACTACTGCATCTCTACAATTTGTTTTACTTCACAACTACAGTATGTTCTAATGCACATCCATTGTCTGTTCTAATGCTCGTCCAAAGTCTGCTCTATTGCAGGTCTTTAGTCTGTAATACTGCAAATCTACGGTCTGTTCTACTGGACGTCTACAATCTGTTCTGATAAACGTTCACAGTCTGTACTACTACACATCTACAGTCTCTACTACTGCAGGTCTACAGTCTGTTCTAATGCTCGTCTACAGTCTGTTCTATTGTACGTCTACAGTCTGTTCTAATGCACATCTACAGTCTGTTTTACAGGACGTTTACAGTCTTTTCTAATGCTCATCTACAGTCAGTTCTAAAGCCAATCTAGAGTCTGTTCTACTGCGTCTCTGAAGTCTGTTCAACTGCAAGTCTACAGTCTGTTCAACTGCACCTCTACAGTCTGTTCTAATGCCATTTTACAGTCTGTACTACTGCTCTACCGCAATCTGTACTACTGCATGTCTACAGTCTGATTTACTGCACATCTACAGTCTGTTCTAATGCAAGTCTACAGTCTGTACTACTGCTTGTCTACAGTTTGTTCTACTGCACGTATACAGTCTGTTCTAATAAACGTCTACAGTCTGTTCTACTGCTCATCTACAGTCTGTTCAACTGCACCTCTATAGTCTGTTCTAATGCAAGTCTACATTCTGTACTACTGCTTGTCTACAGTCTGTTCTACTGCACGTCTACAGTCTGTTCTAATGCACATCTACAGTCTGTTCTAATGCAAGTCTACAGTCTTTACTACTGCTTATCTATGGTCTATTCTAAAGCAGGTCTATAGTCTCTTCTAATAAACGTCTACAGTCTGTTCTACTGCACATCTACAGTCTGTAATACTGAACTTCTACAGACTGTTCTAATGCTCGTCTACAGTCTGTATTACTGCACCTCTACAGTCTGTTCTAAAGCATGTCTATAATGTTTTTTAATTCTGATATACAGTCTGTTCTAATGCTCGTTTACAGTCTGAACTACTGCACTTCTACAGTCTGTTCTAAAGCATGTCTAGAGTGTTTTCTAATACTCATACAGTCTGTTCTAATCCTCGTCTACAGTCTGTACAACTGCACCTCTAGAGTCCGTTCGAAAGCATGTCTACAGTGTTTTCTAATACACATATACAGTCTGTTCTAATGCTCATGTACAGTCTGTAGTACTGCACCTCTACAGTCTATTCTTCTGCACATTGTCAGTCTGTTCTACTGGACATTTACAGTCTGTTCTCATGCCAGTTTACAGTCTTTACTTCTGCTCTACTGCAGTCTGTTCTACTGCATGTCTACAGTCTGTTTTACTGCACATATACAGTCTGTTTTAATGCACATCTACAGTCTGTTCTAATGCAAGTCTACATTCTGTACTACTGCTCACCTACAGTCTGTTCTACTACACGTCTACAGACTGTTCTGATAAACTTCTACAGTCTGTTCTACTGCATATCTACAGTTTCTACTACTGCACTTCTAAAGTCTGTTCTAATGCACATCTACAGTCTGTTCTAATGCAAGTCTAAAGTCTGTACTACTGCAAGTCTAAAGTCTGTACTACTGCATATCTACGGTCTATTCTACTGCAGGTCTACAGTCTGTACTACTGCACCTCTACAGTCTGTTCTAAAGCATGTCTAGAGTGTTTTCTAATTCTCATATACAGTCTATTCTAATAATCGTCTACAGTCTGTACTAATGCACCTCTAAAGTCTATTCTTCTGAAGCACTGTGAGTCTGTTCTACTGCAAGTCTACAGTCTGTTCTAATAATTTTCTACAGTCCGTTCTACTGCACGTCTACAGTCTTTTCTAATAATTAGCGACATTCTGTACTACTGCACCTTACAGTCTTTTCTACTGCGCATCTACAATCTGTTCTAATACACGTCTATAGTCTGTTTAAATGCTCATCCACAGTCTGTTCTAATGCAATCTGTACGACCAGACATCTATTGTTCCTTTCTATTGCTTGAATATAGTCTGTTTTAATGCACAATAACAGTCTTTACTACTCGAGCTCTACTGTTTTTTCTACTGCTCCTCTACAGTATGTTCTACTGCATGTCTACAGTCTGTTCTAATGCACAGCTACAGTCTGTTCAACTAGACGTCTACAGTCTGTTCTAATAATTGTCAAGATTCTGTACAACTGCACCTCTACAGTCTCTTCTACTGCACATCTACAGTCTGTTTTAATGGTCCTCTATGATCGTGTATAGTCAGTTCTAAAGCCATTCTACAGTCTGTACTACTGCTGCTCTACAGTCTGTTCAACTGCACCTCCATAGTCTGTTCTATTGCAAGTCTACATTCTAATCTACTTTTCGTCTACACTCTGTTGTACTGCACGACTATAGTCTCTTTTATTAAACGTCTACAGTCTGTTCTATTTCAAGTCTACATTCTAATCTACTGTTGGCTACAGTCTGTTCTACTGGACAACTAACCCTAACCTAACAATTAGAACAGATTGTAGATGTGCAGTTCAACAGACTGTAAGACATGCAGTAGATAAGACTGCAGTAGAGCAGTAGTACAGACTGTAAATTGACATTAGAACAGACTGTAGACATGCAGTAGAACAGACTGTAGACATGCAGTAGAACAGACTGTAGAAGTGCGGTTGTACAGACTGTAGACGAGATTAGAACATACTGTAGTTGTGCAGTAGAAGAGACTGTAGAGGTGCAGTAGTACAGAATGTTGACAATTATTATAACAAACAGTAGACATGCAGTAAAACAGACTATAGACAATTATTAGAACAGACTGTAGATGTGCATTAGAACTAACTGTAGATGTGCATTAGAAGAGACTGTAGACCTTTAATAAAACAGACTATAGTCGTACATTAGAACAGACGTAGAGGTGGAGTAGTAAAGACTGTTATTGGGCATTAGAACAGACTGTATTCAAGCAATAGAACAGACTATAGATGTGAATTAGAACAGACTGTGGAGGAGCATTAGAACGGATTGTAGACATGCATTAGAACATACTGTAGATGAGCATTAAAACAGACTTTAGAAGTGCAGTAGTAGAGCCTGTAGATGTGCAGTAGAACAAACTGTAGACGTTTATTAGAACAGACTGTAGACGTGCAGTAGAACAGACTGTACATGAGTATTAGAAAAGACTGTAGACTTGCAGTAGAAGAGACTGACAATGCTTCAAAAGAATAGACTTTATAGGTGCATTAGTACAGACTGTCGAGTATTAGAACAGACTGTTTATGAGTATTAGAATAGATTGTAGACTTGCTTTAGAACAGACTGTAGAGGTGCAATAGTACAGACTGTAGACAAGCAGTAGTACAGACTGTAGACTTGCATTAGAACAGACTGTAGACATGCAATAGAACAGACTGTAGAGTTGCAGTTGAACAGACTTTAGACGTACAGTTGAACAGAAATCAGAGCAGCAGTAGTACAGACTCTAGATTTACTTTAGAACAGACTGTAGACGAGCATTAGAAATGACTGTAAACGTAAAGTAGAACAGACTGACAATGTGCAAAAAATAGACCCTAGAGGTGCAGTAGTACTGACTGTAGATGAGCATTAGAACAGACTGTATATGAGTATTAGAAAACACTGTAGACATGCATTATACCAGACTGTAGAGGTGCAGTTGTACAGACTGTAGACGAGCATTAGAACAGACTATATATGAGTATTAGAAAACTTTCTAGACATGCTTTAGAACAGACTGTAGAGGTGCAGTAATACAGACTGTAGACGAGCATTAGAACAGACTGTAGACCTGCAGTAGAAGAGACTTTAAACGTGTAGTAGAACAGACTGACAATGTGCAGAAGAATAGACTGTAGAGGTGCAGTAGTAGAGACTGTAGACGTGCAGTTGAACAGAAATCAGAGCAGCAGTAGTACAGACTCTAAATTTACTTTGGAACAAACTGTAGACGAGCATTATAAATGACTGTAAATGTCCAGTAGAACAGACTGACAATGTGCAAAAGAATAGACTCTAGAGGTACAGTAGTACATACTGTAGATGAGCAATAGAGCAGACTGTATATGAGTATTTGAAAACACTCTAGACATGCTTTAGAACAGACTGTAGAGGTGCAGTAATACAGACTATAGATGTGCAGTAAAACAGACTCTAGACTTGCATTAGAACAGACAGTAGATGTACATTAGAACAGACTGTAGATGTGCAGTAAAACAGACTGTAGACGTGCAGTGGAAGAGACTGCAGTAGAGCAATAGTACAGACTGTAAACTGGCTTTAGAACTGACTGTAGACGAGCATTAGAACAGACTATAAACGTCAGTAGAACAGACTGACAATATGCAGAAGAAAAGACTGTAGAGGTGCAGTAGTTCAGACTATAGACGAGCATTAGAACAGACTGTAGTTGTGCAGTAGAAGAGACTGTAGAGGTGAAGTAGTACAGAATGTCGACAATTATTAAAAAAAAAGACTATAGACGTGCAGTAGACCGGACTGTAGACAATTATTAGAACAGACTGACAATGCTTCAGAAGAATAGACTTTAGAGATGCATTAGTACAGACTGTAAACAAGTATTAGAACAGACTGTATATGAGTATTAAAAATAGATTGTAGACATGCTTTAGAAGAGACTGTAGAGGTGCAGTAGTACAGACTGTAGACAAACAGTAGTACAGATTATATACTTGCATTAGAACAGACTGTAGATGTGCATTAGAATAGACTGTAGACGTACAATAGAAGTGACTGTAGAGGTGCAGTTGAACAGACTTCAGAGCAGCAGTCGTACAGACTTTAGATTTGCTTTAGAACAGATTGTAGGCGAGCATTACAACAGACTTTAAACGTCCAGTAGAAGAGACTGACAATGTGCAGAAGAATAGACTCTAGAGGTGCAGTAGTACAGACTGTATATTTGTATTAGAAAACACTCTAAACATGCTTTAGAACAAACTGTAGAGGTGCAGTAATAAAGACTGTAGACGAGCATTTAAATAAAGACTGTAGATGTGCAGTAAAACAGACTATAGACATGCAGTAGAAGAGACTGCAGTAGAGCAATAGTACAGACTGTAAACTGGCATTAGAAGAGACTGTAGAAGTGCAGTAGTACAGACTGTAGATGTGCAGTAGTACAGACTGTAGACGTTTATTAGATCAGACTGTAGACCTGCAGTAGAACAGACCGTAGATGAGCATTAGAATAGACTTTAGAAGTGCAGTAGTAAAGACTGTAAATGTACAGTAGAACATACTATAGACGTTTATAAGAAAAGACTGTACACATGCAGTAGAACAGACTGTAGATGAGCAAGAGTACAAACTGCAGAGCAGCAGTAGTAAAGACTCTAGACTAGCAATAGAACAGACTGTAGACCTGCACTAGAACAGAATGTAGAGGAGAAGTAGAACAAACTGTAGAGGTGGAGTAGTAAAGACTTTTATTGGGCATTAGAACAGACTGTAATCGAGCAATAGAACAGACTATAGATGTGCATTAGAACAGAATGCATTAGAACAGACTGTGGACAAGTATTTGACCAGACTATAGACGTGTTTTAGAACAGACTGTAAATGTCCAGTAAAACAGACTAACGATGCTGCAGAAGAATAAAATTTAAAAGTCCGTTAGTAGAGACTGTAGACGAGTATTAGAACAGACTGTATATGAGTATTAGAATAGACATGCTTTAGAACAGACTGTAGAGGTGCAGTAGTACAGACTGTACACGAAAAGTAGTACAGACTGTTGACTTGCATTTGAACAGACTGTAGAAGTGCATTAGAACAGAATGTAGACATACAATAGAACAGACGTAGAGGTCTAGTTGAACAGACTATAGACATGCAGTTGAACAGACTTCAGAGCAGCAGTAGAACAGACTCTAGACTGGCTTTAGAACAGACTGTAGACAAGCTTTAGAAATGACTGTAAACGTCCAGTAGAACAGACTGACAATGTGCGGAAGAAAAGACTCTAGAGGTGCTGTAGTACAGACTGTAGGTGAGCATTAGAACAGACTGTATATGAGTTTTACAAAACACTGTAGACATGCTTTAGAACAAACTGAAGAGGTGCAGTTGGGTAGACGACCATTAGAACAGACTGTATATGAGTATTAGAAAACACTCTAGACACTCTTTAGAACAGACTGTAGAGGTGCAGTAATACAGACTGTAAACGAGCTATAGAACAGACTGTAGAAGTGCAGTAGTATAGACTGTAGATGAGCAGTAGAAAAGACTGTATACGTTTATTAGAACAGACTGTAGAAGTGCAGTAGAACAGACTGTAGACAAGCAGTGGTACAGACTCTAGACTTGCATTAGAACAGACTGTAGATGTGCATTAGAACAGACTGTAGATGTTCAGTAAAACAGAATGTAGACATGCAGTAGAACAGACTGCAGTACAGCAATAGTACAGACTGTAAACTGGCATTAGAACAGACTGTAGAGCTCCAGTTGAACATACTGTAGACTTGCAGTTGAACAAACTTCAGAGCAGCAGTAGTACAGACTCTAGATTTGGCTTTAGAACTGACTGTAGACGAGCATTAGAACAGACTGTAAACGTCCAGTAGAACAGACTGACAATATGCAGAAGAAAAGACTGTAGAGATGGAGTAGTACAGACTGTAGACGAGCATTAGAACAGACTGTAGACCTTTAATAAAACTGACTAGAGTCGTGCAGTAGAACAGACTGTAGAAGAGCAGTAGAAGAGACAGTGGACTTGCAGTTTAACAGACTGTAGATGTGCATTAGAACAGACTGTAGATGTGCAGTAGAACAGAATGTAGACTTGCAGTAGAACAGACTGTAGACCTGCAGTAGAACAGACTGTAGAGGAGAAGTAGAACAAACTGTAGAGGTGGAGTAGTAAAGACTTTTATTGGGCATTAGAACAGACTGTATTCGAGCAATAGAACAGACTATAGATGTGCAGTAGTACAGACTGCATTAGAACAGAATTTGGACGAGTATTTGAAGAGACTATATACGTGTATAGAACAGACTATAGATGTCCAGTAAAACAGACTAATGATGCTGCAGAAGAATAGAATTTAAATGTCCATTAGTAGAGACTGTAGACGAGCATTAGAACAGACTTTATATTAGTATTAGAAAACTCTCTACACATGCTTTAGAACAGACTGTAGATGTGCAGTAGAACAGACTGTAGACGCTTCATTATAACAGACTGTATAGGGCGTCAGTGGCTCAGTGGTAGAGCGGTCGTCTTTCAACCGGAAGGTAGTGTGTTCGATTCCCGCCTCCCCACAATTCATACTGTCGTTGTGTCCTTGGGCAAGACACTTAACCCACCTTGCCTCGTATGAATGTTTAAGAATGTTCAGTGAATGTATGTGGTGATGGTCAAAGAGGCCTTAGGCGCAAAATGGCTGCCACGTCTCTGTCAGTCTGCCCCAGGGCATCTGTGGCTAGAGTTGTAGTTACCATCACCAGTGTGTGACTGTTTATTAATGAATAATGGACGGCTTGTGGGCGCTTTGAGTCCCTTGGTCCCTTGGGAGAAAAGCGCAATATAAATCCAATCCATTAACTGTAGACCTGCAGTAGAACAGACCGTGGATGAGCAGTAGTACAAACTTTAGACTTGCATTAGAACAGACTGTAGATGTGCATTAGAACAGACTTTAAAAGTGCAGTAGTAGAGACTGTAGATATGCAGTAGAACAGACTGTAGAAGTATATCAGAACAGACTGTAGACGTGCAGAAGAACAGACTGTAGGTGAGCAGTAGTACAGAATGTAGACTTGCATTAGAACAGACTGTAGATGTGCATTAGAACAGACTGTATATGAGCAGTAAAACAGACTGTAGATGTGCAGTAGAACAGACTGCAGTAGAGCAGAAGTACAGACTGTAAACTGGCATTAGAACAGACTGTAGATGAGCAGTAGTACAGACTGTAGACTTGCATTAGAAATGACTGTAAACATCCAGTAAAACAGACTGACAATGTGCAGAAGAATAGACTAGGTGCAGTACTACAGACTGTACATGAGCATTAGAACAGACTGTATATGAGTATTAGAAAACACTGTAGACATGCTTTAGAACAGACTCTAGAGGTGCAGTTTAACAGATTGTGGACGAGCATTAGAACAGACTGTATATGAGTATTAGAAAACACTCTATACATGCTTTAGAACAGACTGTAGAAGAGCAGTAGTTCAGACTGTAGACAAGCATTAGAACAAACTGTATATTTGAATTAGAAAACACTATAGACATGCTTTAGAACAGACTGTAGAGGTGCAGTTTAACAGACTGTAGACGAGCATTAGAACAGACTGTATTTGAGTATAAGAAAACACTCTAGACATGCTTTGGAACAGACTGTAGAGGTGCAGTAATACAGACTGTAGACGAGCATTAGAACAGTCTGTAGAAGTGCAGTTTTACAGACTGTAGATGTGCAGTAGAACAGACTGTAGACATTTATTAGAAGAGATTTTAGACCTGCAGTAGAACAGACCGTAGATGAGCAGTAGTAAAGACTGTAGATGTGCAGTAAAAAAGACTGTAGAAGTGCAATAGAACAGACTGCAGTAGAGCAGAGGTACAGACTGTAAAATGACATTAGAACAGACAGTAGAAGTGCAGTTGAACAGACTGTAGACTTGCAGTTAAACAGACTTCAGAGCAGCAGTAGTACAGACTCTAGATTGGCTTTAGAACTGACTGTAGACGTCCAGTAGAACAGACTGTAGATGTGCATTAGAACAGACTGTAGATGTGCATTAGAAGAGACTGTAGACCTTTAATAAAACCAACTAGAGTCGTGCAGTAGAACAGACTGTAGAAGAGCAGTAGAAGAGACAGTGGACTTGCAGTTGAACAGACTGTAGATGTGCATTAAAACAGACTGTAGATGTGCAGTAGAACAGAATGTAGACTTGCAGTAGAACAGACTGTAGTGCAGCAGTAGTACAGACTCTAGACTGGCATTAGAACAGACTGTAGACCTGCAGTAAAACAGACTGTAGAGGAGAAGTAGAACAAACTGTAGAGGTGGAGTAGTAAAGACTTTTATTGGGCATTAGAACAGACTGTATTCGAGCAATAGAACAGACTATAGATGTGCAGTAGTACAGACTGCATTAGAACAGACTGTGGACGAGTATTTGAAGAGACTATATACGTGTAAAGAACAGACTGTAGATGTCCAGTAAAACAGACTAATGATGCTGCAGAAGAATAGAATTTAAAGGTCCGTTAGTAGAGACTGTAGACAAGCATTAGAACAGACTGTGTATGAGTATTAGAATAGACTGTAGACATGCTTTAGAACAAACTGTAGAGGTGCAGTAGTACAGACTGTACACGAGCAGTAGTACAGACTGTAGACTTGCATTAGAACAGACTGTAGATGTGCATTAGAACAGAATGTAGACATACAATAGAACAGACGAAGAGGTGCAGTTGAACAGACTACAGACATGCAGTTGAACAGACTTCAGAGCAGCAGTAGAACAGACTCTAGACTGGCTTTAGAACAGACTGTAGACGTGCAGTAGAACAGACTGTATATGAGCAGTAAAACAGACTGTAGATGTGCAGTAGAACAGACTGCAGTAGAGCAGAGGTAAAGAATGTAAACTGGCATTAGAACAGACTGTTGAGGTGTAGTTGAAATGACTGTAGACGTGCAGTAATACAGACTGTAGACGAGCATTAGAACAGACTGTAGAAGTGCAGTAGTACAGACTGTAGATGTGCAGTAGAACAGACTGTAGACGTTTATTACAACAGACTGTAGACCTGCAGTAGAACAGACCGTAAATGAGCAGTAGTACAGACTGTAGACTTGCATTAGAACAGACTGTAAATGAGCAGTAGTACAGATTATAGACTTGCATTAGAACAGACTGTGGACGAGCATTAGAACAAACTATAGACTGTAGACGTTTATTAGAACAGACTGTAGACCTGCACTAGAACAGACCATAGATGAGCAGTAGTACTGAATATAGACTTGCATTAGAACAGACTGTAGATGTGCATTAGAAACAGACTTTAGAAGTGCAGCAGTAGAGACTGTAGATGTGTAGTAGAAAAGACTGTATACGTTTATCAGAACAGACTGCAGACATGCAGTAGAACAGACTGTAGACGTGCAGTAGAACAGACTGTAGGCAAGCATTAGAACAGACTGTAAACGTCCAGTAGAACAGACTGACAAAGTGCAGAAGAATAGACTATAGAGGTGCAGTAGTACAGACTGTAGACGAGCATTAGAACAGACTGTATATGAGTATTAGAAAACACTGTAGACATGATTTAGAACAGACTGTAGAAATGTAGTAGTTCAGACTGTAGACGAGCATTAGAACAGACTCTATATGAGTATTAGAAAACATTCTAGATATGCTTTAGAACAGATTTTAGAGGTGCAGTAATACAGACTGCAGATGTGCATTAGAACAGATTTTAGAAGTGCAGTAGTACATACTGTAGATGAGCAGTAGCACAGACTGTAGACTTGCATTAGAACAGACTGTTGATGAGCATTAGAATAGACTTAAGAAGTACAGTAGTAATGACTGTAGATATGCATTAGAATAGACTATAGACGTTTATAAAAAAAGACTGTAGACGTGCAGTAGAACAAAATGCGGTAGAGCAGAGGTACAGACTGTAAAGTAGCATTATAAGAGACTGTAGACGCATAATAGAACAGACTGTAGACGAGCATTAGAACAGACTGTTTTCGTCCAGTAGAACAGACTGTAGATGTGCAATAGTACAGACTAAAGACCTGCATTAGAACAGACTGTGGACGAGCATTAGAACAGACTATAGACGTGCATTAGAACAGACTGTAGTTGTCCATTAGAACAGACTGTAGATGTGCATTAGATAAGACTGACGATGTGCAGAATAATAGACTGTAGAGGTGCAGTAGTTAAGACTTTACACGAGCATTAGAACAGACTGTACATTAGTATTAGAAAAGACTGTAGACATGCTTTACAACAGACTGTAGAGGTGAAGTAGTACAGACTGTAGACGACCACTAGAACAAACTGTAGATGTGCAGTAGAAGATACTGTAGAGGTGCTGTAGTACAGAATGTTGACTATTATTAGAAGAGACTGTAGGCGTGCAGTAGAACAGACTCTAGACAATTATTAGAACAGACTGTAGACTTCCACAAGAACACACTGTAGATGTGCATTAGAAAAGACTGTAGAGATTTATTAATACAGACTATTGTCGTGCAGTAGAACAGACTGTAGAAGTGCAGTAGAATAGACTGAAGTAGAGCAGTAGTAAAGACTGTAAAATGGCATTAGAACAGACTGTAGACAGCCAGTAGAACAGACAGTAGAGGTGCAGTTGAACAGACTATAGATGTGCATTTGAACAGACTTTATATTAGTATTAGAAAACTCTCTAGACATGCTTTAGAACAGACTGTAGAGGTGCAGTAGTACAGACTGTAGATGTGCAGTAGAACAGACTGTAGACGTTCATTATAACAGACTGTATAGGGCGGCAGTGGCTTAGTGGTAGAGCGGTCGTCTTTCAACCGGAAGGTAGTGTGTTCGATTCCCGCTCTCCCCACAATTCATACTGTCGTTGTGTCCTTGGGCAAGACACTTAACCCACCTTGCCTCGTATGAATGTGTAAGAATGTTCAGTGAATGTATGTGGTGATGGTCAAAGAGGCCTTAGGCGCAAAATGGCTGCCACGTCTCTGTCAGTCTGCCCCAGGGCATCTGTGGCTACAGTTGTAGTTACCATCACCAGTGTGTGACTGTGTATGAATGAATAATGGACGGCTTGTGGGCGCTTTGAGTCCCTTGGTCCCTTGGGAGAAAAGCGCAATATAAATCCAATCCATTAACTGTAGACCTGCAGTAGAACAGACCGTAGATGAGCAGCAGTACAAACTTTAGACTTGCATTAGAACAGACTGTAGATGTGCATTAGAACAGACTTTAAAAGTGCAGTAGTAGAGACTGTAGATATGCAGTAGAACAGACTGTAGAAGTTTATCAGAACAGTCTGTAGACGTGCAGAAGAACAGACTGTAGGTGAGCAGTAGTACAGAATGTAGACTTGCATTAGAACAGACTGTAGATGTGCATTAGAACAGACTGTATATGAGCAGTAAAACAGACTGTAGACGTGCAGTAGAACAGACTGCAGTAGAGCAGAAGTACAGACTGTAAACTGGCATTAGAACAGACTGTAGATGAGCAGTAGTACAGACTGTAGACTTGCATTAGAAATGACTGTAAACATCCAGTAAAAAAGACTGACAATGTGCAGAAGAATAGACTAGGTGCAGTACTACAGACTGTACATGAGCATTAGAACAGACTGTATATGAGTATTAGAAAACACTGTAGACATGCTTTAGAACAGTCTCTAGAGGTGCAGTTTAACAGATTGTGGACAAGCATTTGAACAGACTGTATATGAGTATTAGAAAACACTCTAGACATGCTTTAGAACAGACTGTAGAAGAGCAGTAGTTCAGACTGTAGACGAGCATTAGAACAAACTGTATATTTGAATTAGAAAACACTATAGACATGCTTTAGAACAGACTGTAGAGGTGCAGTTTAACAGACTGTAGACGAGCATTAGAACAGACTGTATTTGAGTATAAGAAAACACTCTAGACATGCTTTGGAACAGACTGTAGAGGTGCAGTAATACAGACTGTAGGCAGCATTAGAACAGTCTGTAGAAGTGCAGTATTACAGACGGTAGATGTGCAGTAGAACAGACTGTAGACATTTATTAGAAGAGATTTTAGACCTGCAGTAGAACAGACTGTAGATGTGCATTAGAACAGACTGTAGATGTGCAGTAAAAAAGAATGTAGAAGTGCAATAGAACAGACTGCAGTAGAACAGAGGAACAGACTGTAAAATGGCATTAGAACAGACTGTAGAAGTGCAGTTGAACAGACTGTAGACTTGCAGTTAAACAGACTTCAGAGCAGCAGTAGTACAGACTCTAGATTGGCTTTAGAACTGACTGTAGACGTCCAGTAGAAAAGACTGTAGATGTGCATTAGAACAGACTGTAGATGTGCATTAGAAGAGACTGTAGACCTTTAATAAAACCGACTAGAGTCGTGCAGTAGAACAGACTGTAGAAGAGCAGTAGAAGAGACAGTGGACTTGCAGTTGAACAGACTGTAGATGTGCATTAGAACAGACTGTAGATGTGCAGTTGAACAGACTGTAGACTTGCAGTAGAACAGACTGTAGAGCAGTAGTAGTACAGACTCTAGACTGGCATTAGAACAGACTGTAGACCTGCAGTAGAACAGACTGTAGAGGAGACGTAGAACAAACTGTAGAGGTGGAGTAGTAAAGACTTTTATTGGGCATTAGAACAGACTGTATTCGAGCAATAGAACAGACTAGAGGTACAGACTGTAAAGTAGCATTATAAGAGACTGTAGACGTACAATAGAACAGACTGTAGACGAGCATTAAAACAGACTGTATACGTCCAGTAGAACAGAGTGTAGATGTGCAATAGTACAGACTAAAGACCTGCATTAGAACAGACTGTGGACGAGCATTAGAACAGACTATAGACGTGCATTAGAACAGACTGTAGTTGTCCATTAGAACAGACTGTAGATGTGCATTAGAAAAGACTGACGATGTGCAGAATAATAGACTGTAGAGGTGCAGTAGTTAAGACTTTACACAAGCATTAGAAAAGACTGTACATTAGTATTAGAAAAGACTGTAGACATGCTTTACAACAGACTGTAGAGGTGAAGTAGTACAGACTGTAGACGACCACTAGAACAAACTGTAGATGTGCAGTAGAAGAGACTGTAGAGGTGCTGTAGTACAGAATGTTGACTATTATTAGAAGAGACTGTAGGCGTGCAGTAGAACAGACTGTAGATGTGCATTAGAAAAGACTGTAGACATTTATTAATACAGACTATAGTCGTGCAGTAGAACAGACTGTAGACGTACAATAGAACAGACTGTAGAGGTGCAGTTGAACAGACTGTAGACGTGCAGTTGAACAGACTTCAAAGCAGCAGTAGTACGGACTCTAGATTGGCTTTAGAACAGACTGTTGTCAAGCTTTAGAACAGACTGTAAACGTCCAGTAGAACAGAATGACAATTAGAGACTGTAGACGACCAGTAGAACAAACTGTAGATGTGCATTAGAAAAGACTGTAGATGTTTATTAAAAGACTTTAATCGTGCAGTAGAGCAGACTGTAGACGTACAATAGAACAGACTGTAGAGCTGCAATTGAACAGACTGTAGACAAGCAGTTGAACAGACTTCAGAGCAGCAGTAGTACAGACTCTAGATTGGCTTTAGAACAAACTGTAGATGAGCTTTAGAACAGACTGTAAATGTTTAGTAGAACAGACTGACAATTAGAACAGATTGTATATGTGCAGTAAAACAGACTGTAGAAGTGCAGTAGAATAGACTGCAGTAGAGCAGTAGTAAAGACTGTAAAATGGCATTAGAACAGACTGTAGACAGCCAGTAGAACAGACAGTAGAGGTGCAGTTGTACAGACTGTAGATGTGTAGTAGAACAGACTGTAGACGTTTATCAGAACAGACTGTAGATGTGCAATAGAACAGACTGTAGATGAGCAGTAGTACAGACTGTAGACTTGCATCAGAACAGACTGTAGACGTGCAGTTGAACAGACTATAGATGTGCATTTGAACAGATGTCAGAGCAGCAGTAGTACAGACTCTAGATTGGCTTTAGAACAGACTGTAGATGAGCTTTAGAACAGACTGTAAACGTCCAGTAGAACAGACTGACAATTAGAACAGATTGTAGATATGCAGCAAAACAGACTGTAGACGTGCAGGTGAACAGAAATCAGAGCAGCAGTAGTACAGACTCTAGAATTACCTTAGAACAGACTGTAAACGAGCAATAGAAATGACTGTAAACGTCCGTAGAACAAACTGACATTGTGCAAAAGAATAGACTCTAGAGCTGCAGTTGTACAGACTGTAGACGAGTATTAGAACAGACTATAGACGTGCATTAGAACTGACTGTAGAGGTGCAGTAGAAGAGACTGTAGAGGTGCAGTATTACAGAATGTTGACAATTTTAGAACAAACTGAAGACGTGCAGTAGAACAGACTCTAGACAATTATTAGAACAGACTGTAGACGTCAGTAGAACAGACTTTAGATGTGCATTAGAAAAGACTGTAGACCTTTATTAAAACAGACTATAGTCGTGCAGTAGAACAGACTGTAGACGTACAATAGAACAGACTGTAGAGGTGCAGTTGAACAGACTGTAGACGTGCAGTTGAACAGACTTCAGAGCAGAATTAGTACAGACTCTAGATTGTAGAACAGACTGAAAATTAGAACAGATTGTAGATGTCTACAGTCTGTACTACTCCATCTCTACAGTCTTTTCTTCTGCATATTGTCAGTCTGTTCTACTGGACGTTTACAGTCTGTTCTAATCCTCGTCTACAGTCAGTTCTAAAGCCAAATCTAGAGTCTGTACTACTGCTGCTCTGAAGTTTGTTCAACTGCAAGTCTACAGTATGTTCAACTGGAGCTCTACAGTCTGTTCTAATGCCAGTTTACAGTCTGTACTATTGCTGTACTGCAGTCTGTTCTACTGCATGTCTACATTCTGTTTTACTGAACATCTACAGTCTGTTCTAATGCACATCTACAGTCTGTTCTAATGCAAGTCTAGAGTCTGTACCACTGCTTGACTACAGTCTGTTCTACTGCACTTCTACAGTCTGTTCTAATAAACGTATACAGTCTTTTCTACTGCTCATCTACAGTCTATACTACTGCACTTCTACAGTCTGTTCTATAGCTCGTTTACAGTCTGTATTACTGCACCTCTACAGTCTGTTCTAAAGAATGTCTAGAGTGTTTTCTAATACTCATATACAGTCTGTTCTAATGCCTACCCAACTGCACCTCTTCAGTTTGTTCTAAAGCATGTCTACAGTGTTTTGTAAAACTCATATACAGTCTGTTCTAATGCTCACCTACAGTCTGTACTACAGCACCTCTAGAGTCTTTTCTTCCGCACATTGTCAGTCTGTTCTACTGGACGTTTACAGTCATTTCTAAAGCTTGTCTACAGTCTGTTCTAAAGCCAGTTTAAAGTCTGTTCTACTGCTGCTCTGAAGTCTGTTCAACTGCATGTCTATAGTCTGTTCAACTGCACCTCTACGTCTGTTCTATTGTATGTCTACATTCTGTTCTAATGCACATCTACAGTCTGTTCAAATGCAAGTCAACAGTCTGTACTACTTTTCGGGTACAGTCTGTACTACTGCACCTCTACAGTCTGTTCTAAAGCATGTCTACAGTCTATTCTAATACTCATATACAGTCTGTTCTAATACTCATCTACAGTCTCTACTAACGGACTTTTAAATTCTATTCTTCTGCAGCATCGTTAGTCTGTTTTACTGGACATTTACAGTCTGTTCTAAAACACGTCTATAGTCTGTTCAAATACTGGCCCACAGTCTGTTCTAAGGCATTCTGTTCTAATGCACATCTATAGTCTGTTCTATTGCTCGAATACAGTCTGTTCTAATGCCCAATAAAAGTCTTTACTACTCCACCTCTACAGTTTGTTCTACTTCTGCTCTACATTCTGTTCTAGTGCAGGTTCCTTCCCTTTTCAAACAGGCTGTGGTCAAACCCTGCTCAAAATCCTACTTTGGATCCTGGATGCCTAAATAATTTCCGTCCTGTCTCCAATTTACCTTTTCTATCTAAAGTCCTCGAAAAAGTTGTGCTAAAACAACTTACTCTATATCTATCAGAAAATGACCTCCTCGAGCCGTTTCAGTCTGCATTTAGGGCCTCTTATTCCACTGAAACAGCTTTAGTTAAAGTAACAAATGATCTCCTCCTTCAGATGGACGAGGACTCATCGGCTCTACTGTTATTGCTGGATCTCAGTGCTGCATTTGATACGATTGATCATGCAGTGCTAATCAACAGACTTAAAGATGTTTTTGGCATCTCTGGTTCTGCTCTTTCTTGGTTAGAATCCTATCTGTGTGATAGGTCTCATTTTGTCTCTTTTAATAAATCCTTCTCCTCCACGGCACCAGTGAAGTTCGGTGTGCCACAAGGGTCTGTGCTCGGTCCCATACTTTTTTCACTATATGTTACACCATTGGGACAAATCATCAGAAGTTATGGAGTGAACTTCCACTGTTACGCCGATGATACACAGCTGTATCTACCAATAAAAGCAAATAATACTACTGACATCATGCGTCTAGAGGCCTGCCTCGTTTCAATTAAAACATGGATGTCTCAAAACTTCCTCCATTTGAACGCGGATAAAACAGAGCTCTTGTTAATTGGTCCTGCCAGTCATCGGCACAAGTTCAACAATCTTACTGTCTCAATCAACAACTGTGTGTTGGAGCACGGAAAAACTGCGAGGAACCTCGGTGTAATTTTTGACCCCACACTATCTCTGCAGCAGCACATTAGTGAGGTCACTAAACTGGGCTTTTTTCACTTGCGGAATATCTCACAAATTCGCTCCTGCCTCTCTTTAGCTGATGCTGAAATTCTCATTCATGCATTTGTCACATCCAGGCTGGACTACTGTAATGCGTTATTCTCTGGACTGCCAAGAAAAGTACTCACAGTCTACAAATGGTCCAAAATACAGCCGCCAGACTTTTAACAAAGACCAGGAAGTTTGATCACATTACTCCGGTCCTGGCTTCATTACACTGGCTTCCTATTCATGTTAGAGCTGATTTCAAAGTTCTCTTGTTAACCTATAAAATCCTTTGTGGACGCGCGCCTCTTACCTATCTGACCTTATCACCTGGTATACTCCAGCTCGTACCCTTCGCTCTCAGGACGCTGGCCTCCTTCAACTTCCTCGAATAAAGAAGAAGTCTGCTGGCTACAGAGCCTTTTCTTATAGAGCCCCATTTTTGTGGAATGGGCTCCCGGTGGAAGTGCGGCGATCTGACTCTGTTGAGATTTTCAAAAGCAAACTCAAAACTTACTTATTTCACCAAACGTATGGAGACTGATTGATCATAGGGTTAGGTTTACACTGGTTGTAGCTGTAGGTACACACTCAACCGCTGATATTATTATTACATCTGCCTATTATCAGTAGTATTTAGCACTTTTGTTTTTCTCCTTTCTACCTCCTCCTAGGGTGGACGCAAACCTCTGATCTGCTGGGTGATGTGTACTGCCCCACCCCCCCCTGACTCTGCTCCAGTGTGAGGACCCACAGCTCATCTTTCATCTACCTTGATAATGGCTGAGGTCCCATCCACCTTACATACACAGACAGAGTGGACACTGGACGCTGTCAACATAAATGTTTTTGTGAATATGTTTTGTATTTTTATGTATTTTTTTTTCAACTGTCCTGGACACATTTTTGCACGGCCTGTCCGTCCTGGGAGTGGATCCCTCCTTCTGTGGTTCTCCCTGAGGTTTCTCTTTTTTCCCGGCTGGGTTTTTTTGGAGTTTTTCCTCACCCTGATGGAGGGTCTAAGGACAGGGGATGTTGTCTAGTACAGTCTGTTAAGCCCTTTGAGGCGGCTGTTGTTGTGATATTGGGCTATACAAAAATAAATGTCTTGTCTTGTCTTGTCTTGTCTACAGTCTGTTCTATTGCTAGTCTAGAGTCTTTACTACTGCTGCTCTGCAGTTTGTACTCTTGCTCATCTACAGTCTGTTCTACTGCATGTGTACAGTCTTTTCTTATAAACGTCTATAGTATGTTCTACTGTACATCTACAGTCTTTACTACTGCACTTCTAAAGTCTATTCTAATGCTCATCTACGGTCTGTTCTACCCCAGGTCTACAGTCTGATCTAATAAACGTCTACAGTCTGTACTACTGCACATCTATAGTCTGTACTACTGCACTTCTACAGTCTCTTCTAATGGCAGTTTACAGTCTGTACTATTGCTCTACTGCTGTCTCTTCTACTGCATGTCTATAGTCTGTTTTACTGCACATCTACAGTCTTTATTTAAATGCTCGTCTACAGTCTTTATTACTGCACCTCTACAGTTTGTTCTAAAGCATGTTTAGAGTGTTTTCTAATACAAATATACATTCTGTGCTACTGCACCTCTAGAGTCTATTCTTCTGCACATTGTCAGTCTCTTCTACTGGACGTTTACAGTCTGTTGTAATGCTCGCCTACAATCTGTTCTAAAGCAAATCTAAAGTCTGTACGACTGCTGCTCTGAAGTCTGTACAACTGCACGCCTACAGTCTTTTCAACTGCACCTCTACAGTCACTTCTATTGCACGTCTACAGTCTATTCTAATGCACATCTACAGTCTGTTCTAATGCAAGTCTATAATCTGTACTACTGTTTGTCTACAGTCTGTACTACTGCACCTCTACAGTCTCTTCTAAAGCATGTCTACAATCTATTCTAATACTCATATACAGTCTGTTCTAATACTTGTTTACAGTCTGTACTAATGCATCTCTAAAGTCTATTCTTCTGAAGCATTGTCAGTCTGTTCTAATAATTGTCTACAGTCCGTTCTAATGCACGTCTATAGTCTTTTCTAATAATTGTCGACATTCTGTACTACTTCACCTCTACAGTCTCTTCTACTGCACAACTACAGTCTTTTCTAATGCTCCTATAGTCTGAACTACTGCACCTCTACAGTCTTTTCTCCTGCATATTGTCAGTCTGTTCTACTGGACGTTTATAGTCTGTTCTAATGCTCGTCTACAGTTAGTTCTAAAGCCAGTTTACAGTCTGTACTACTGCTCTACTGCAGTCTCTTCCACTGCACGTCTACAGTCTGTTTTACTGCACATCTACAGTCTGTTCTAATGTACATCTACTGTCTGTTCTAATGCAAGTCTAGAGTCTGTTTTACTGCACATCTATAGTCTGTATTACTGCACCTCTACAGTCTGTTCTAAAGCATGTCTAGAGTGTTTTCAAATACTCATATACAGTCTCTACTACTGCACCTCTACAGTCTATTCTTCTGCACATTGTCAGTCTGTTCTACTACACGTTTAAAGTCTGTTCTAATGCTTGTCTACAGTCTGTTCTACTGCACTTCTACAGTCTGTACTACTGCACTTCTACAGTCTGTTCTAATGCTCGTACAGTCTGTATTACTGCACCTCTACAGTCTGTTCTAAAGCATGTCTAGAAAGTTTTCTAATACTCATATACAGTCTGTTCTAATGCTCGTCTACAGTCTGTACAACTGCACCTCTACAGTCTGGTATAATGCATGTCTACAGTGTTTTCTAATACTCATATACAGTCTGTTCTAATGCTCATCTACAGTCAGTACTACTGCACCTCTAGAGTCTATTTTTTGCACATTGTCAGTCTGTTCTACTGGACGTTTACAGTCATTTCTAATGCTCGTCTACAGTCTGTTCTAAAGTAAATCTAGAGTCTGTACTACTGCTGCTCTGATTTCTGTTCAACTGTACGTCTAAAGTCTGTTCAACTGCAACTCTACAGTCTGTTCTATTGCATGTCTACAGTCTGTTCTAATGCAAGTCTACAGTCTGTACTACTGCTTGTCTACAGTCTGTACTATTGGACCTCTACAGTCTGTTCTAAAGCAAGTCTACAATCTATTCTAATACTCATAAACAGTCTGTTCATGACTAATGCAAGTCTACAGTCAATGACTCGTCGACAGTCTGTACTAATGCACCTATAAAGTCTATTCTTCTGAAGCATTGTCAGTCTCTTCTACTGCAAGTCTACAGTCTCTTCTAATAATTGTCTACAGTCCGTTCTACTGCACGTCTACAGTCTTTTCTAATAATTGTCGAAATTCTCTACTACTGCACCTCTACAGTCTCTTCTACTTTACATCTATAGTCTGTTCTAATGCATGTCTATATTCTGTTCAAATGCTCGTCCACAGTCTGTTCTAATTGTCAGTCTTTTCTACTGGATGTTTACAGTCTATTCTAATGCTTGTCTAGAGTCTGTTCTAAAGCCAATCTAGAGTCTGTACTACTGCTGCTCTGAAGTATGTTCAACTGCACATCTACAGTCTCTTTAACTGCACCTCTACAGTGTGTTCTATTATGCGTCTAAAGTCTGTTCTACTGCACGACTATAGTCCGTTTTAAAAACGTCTACAGTCTCTTCTAATGCACATCTACAGTCTGTTCTACTAGATGTCTACAGTCTGTTCTAATAATTGTCTAGAGTCTCTTCTACTGCACGCGTCTACAGTCTGTTCTAATATTTGTCAACATTCTGTACTACTGCACCTCTACAGTCTGTTCTAAAGCATGTCTACAGTCTTTTCTAATACTCATGTACAGTCTGTTCTACTGCACGTCTACAGTCTGTTCTAATAAACGTCTACAGTTTGTTCTACTGCACATCTACAGGCTCTACTACTGCACTTCTAAAGTCTGTTTTAATGCTCATCTACAGTATGTTCTAATGCAAGTCTACAGTCTGTATTACTGTTCATCTACGGTCTGTTCTACTGCATGTCTACAGTCCGTTCTAATGCTCCTCCACAGTCTGTTCTAATGCACATCTATAGTCTGTTCTATTGCTTGAATACAGTCTGTTCTAATGCCCAATAACAGTCTTTACTACTCCACCTCTACGTCTGTTCTAATGTACGACTATAGTCTGTTTTATTAAAGGTCTGCAGTCTCTTCTAATGCACATCTTAGTTCTAATGCACATCTACAGTCTGTTCTAATAATTGTCTAGAGTCTGTTTTACTGCATGTCTACTGTTTCTTATAATAATTGTCAACATTCTGTACTACTGCACCTCTACAGTCTCTTCTACTGCACAACTACAGTATGTTCTAATCTCGTCTACAGTCTGTACAACCGCACTTCTACAGTCTGTTCTACTGCATGTCTACAGTCTGTTCTACTGCATGTCTACAGTCTGTTCTAATGTCAATTTACAGTCTGTACTACTGCTCTACTGCAGTCTTATCTACTGCATGTCTTACAGTCTGTTGAACTGCACATCTACAATCTGTTCTAATTGTTAGGTTTAGGGTTAGTTGTCCAGTAGAACAGACTGTAGCCGAAACAGTAGATTAGAATGTAGACTTGAAATAGAACAGACTGCAGATGTGCAGTAGAACAGACTGTAGACGTTTAATAAAAGAGACTATAGTCGTGCAGTACAACAGAGTGTAGACGAAAAGTAGATTAGAATGTAGACTTGCAATAGAACAGACTATGGAGGTGCAGTTGAACAGACTGTAGAGCAGCAGTAGTACAGACTGTAGAATGGCTTTAGAACTGACTTTACATGATCATAGAGGACCATTAAAACAGACTGTAGATGTGCAGTAGAAGAGACTGTAGAGGTGCAGTTGTACAGAATCTTGACAATTATTAGAACAGACTGTAGACGTCTAGTAGAAGAGACTTTAGATGTGCAATAGAACAGATTGTAGATGTGCATTAGAAGAGACTGTAGACGTTTATTAAAAATGACTATAGTCATGCAGTAGAACAGACTGTAGACCTCTAGTTGAACAGACTGTAGCTGTGCATTAGAACAGACTGTAGACATGCAGTAGAACATACTGTAGAGGAGCAGTAGAACAAACAGTAGAGCTGGAGTAGTAAAGACTGTTATTGGGCATTAAAACAGACTATATTCAAGCAATAGAAAGGAACAATAGATGTCTGGTCGTACAGATTGCATTAGAACAGACTGTGGATGAGCATTTAAACAGACTATAGACGTGTATTAGAACAGATTGTAGATGCGCAGTAGAAAAGACTGTAAGGTGCAGTAGTACAGAATGTCGATAATTATTAGAAAAGACTGTAGACGTGCAGTAGAACGGACTGTAGAAAATTATTAGAACAGACTGTAGACTTGCAGTAGAACAGACTCACAGTGCTTCAGAAGAATAGACTTTAGAGGTGCAGTAGTACAGACTGTAGACCTGCAGTAGAATAGACCGTAGATATGCAGTAGTACAGACTTTAGACTTGCATTAGAACAGACTGTAGATGTGCATTAGAACAGACTTTAGAAGTGCAGTAGTAGAAACTGTAGATATGCAGTAGAACAGACTGTAGAAGTTTATCAGAACAGTCTGTAGACGTGTAGTAGAACAGACTGTAGGTGAGCAGTAGTACAGAATGTAGACTTGCATTAGAACAGACTGTAGATGTGCATTAAAACAGACTGTATATGTGCAGTAAAACAGACTGTAGACATGCAGTAGAACAGACTGCAGTAGAGCAGAAGTAAAGACTGTAAACTGGCATGAGAACAGACTGTAAATGTCCAGAGGAACAGACTGACAATGTGCATTAGAACAGACTGTATATGTGTATTAGAAAACACTGTAGACATGCTTTCGAACGGACTCTAGAGGTGCAGTTGTACAGACTGTAGACGAGGATTAGAACAGACTGTATGAGTATTAGAAAACACTCTAGACATGCTTTAGAACAGACTGTAGAAGTGCAGTAGTTCAGACTGTAAACGAGCATTAGAACAGACTGTATATCAGAATTAAAAAACATTATAGACATGCTTTAGAACAGACTGTAGAGCTGCAGTAGTTCAGACGGTAGACGAGCATTAGAACAGACTGTATTTGAGAATAAGAAAACACTCTAGACATGCTTTAGAACAGACTGTAGAGGTGCAGTAATACAGACTGCAGACGAGCATTAGAACAGTCTGTAGAAGTGCAGTAATACAGACTGTAGATGTGCAGTAGAACAGACTGTAGACGTTTATTAGAAGAGACTGTAGACCTGCTTTAGAATAGAGCATAGATAAGCAGTAGTAAAGACTGTAGACTTGCATTAGAACAGACTGTAGATGTGCATTAGAACAGACTTTAGAAGTGCAGTAGTAGAGACTGTAGATGTGCAGTAGAACAGACTGTAGATATTTATTAGAACAGACTGTAGACGTGCAGTAGAACAGACTGTAGACAAGCAGTAGTACAGAATGTAGACTTGCATTAGAACAGACTATAGAGGTGCAGTTGAACAGACTGTAGATGAGCAGTAGAACAGACTGTAGACGTTTATTAGAACAGACTGTATACGTGCAGTAGAACAAACTGTAGACAAGCAGTAGTACAGACTGTAGACTTGCATTAGAACAGACTGTAGATGTGCAGTAAAAAAGACTGTAAACGTCCTGTAAAACAGACTGTAGATGTGCATTAGAACAGACTGTAGACGTACAATAGAATAGACTGTAGACGAGCATTAGAACATTCTGTAGAGCTGCAGTAGTAGAGACTGTAGATGTGTAGTAGTACAGACTGTGAACGTTTATCAGAACAGATTGTAGACGTCCAGTAGAACAGACCGTATATTTGCAGTATTACAGACTAAAGACCTGCAATAGAGCAGACTTTGGACGAGCATTAGAACAGACAATGGACGTGCATTAGAACATACTGTAGTTGTGAAGTAAAACAAATTGTAGAGATGCAGTAGTACAGAATGTCGACAATTATCAGAACAGACTATAGTAGACGTACATTAGAACAGAATGTAGACTTGCTTTAGAACAGACTGTAGATATGCATTAGAACAGACTGTAGATGTCCAGTAGAACAGACTGACGATGTGCAGAAGAATAGACTGTAAAGATTCAGTAGTTCAGACTGTAGACTAGCATTAGAACAGACTGTATTTGAGTTTTAGAAAATACTCTAGACATGCTTTAGAACAAACTAAAGAGGTGCAGTTAAACATACTGTAGACTTGCAATAGAGCAGACTGAAGACATGCAGTAGAACAGACTGAAGACGTTCTGTAGAACAGACTGTAGACATGCAGTAGAACAGACTATAGACATGCAGTAGAACAGACTGTAGAGCTGGAGTAGTAAAGACTTTTATTGCATTAGAGCTGACTGTAGACAAGCAATAGAACAGATTGTAGATGTGCAGTAGTATAGACTGTACACCTGCATTAGAAGATACTCTAGATGCACAGTAGAAAATACTGTAAGAAGCAGCGGTACAGAATATAGAAAATTATTAAAACAAACTGTAGACCTGCAGTAGAACAAACTGTAGAGTTGCAGTTGAACAGACTTCAGAGCAGCAGTTGTACAGTCTCTAGATTGGCTTTAGAACAGACTGTAGACGAGCTTTAGATTAGACTGTAAATGTCCAGTAGAACATACTGACAATTAGAACAGATTGGAGATGTGCAGTAAAATAGACTGTAGACGTGCAGTAGAATAGACTGCAGTAGAGCAGTAGTACAGACTGTAAACTAACATTAGACCAGACTGTAGACGAGCATTAGAACAGACTGTAGATGTGCAATAGAAAAGACTGTAGATGTGCAGTAAAACTGAGTGCAGTAGAGCAGAGGAACAGACTGTAAACTGGCATTAGAACAGACTGTTGAGGTGCAGTTGAACAAGACGGTAGACGTGCAGTTAAACAGACTGTAAATGTGCTTTAGAATAGACTGTAGACTTACAATAGAACAGACTGTAGACGAGCATTAGAACAGACTGTAGATGTGCATAAGAACAGACTGTAGATGTGCATTAGAAACAGACTTTAGAAGTGCAGTAGTAGAGACTGTAGATGTGTAGTAGAAAAGACTGTAGACGTTTATCAGAACAGAATGCAGACATGCAGTAGAACAGACTGTACACGTGCAGTAGAACAGTCTGTAGGCAAGTATTAGAACAGACTGTAAACGTCCAGTAGAATTGACTGACAATGTGCAGAAGAATTGACTATAGAGGTGCAGTAGTACAGACTGTAGACGAGCATTAGAACAGACTGTATATGAGTATTAGAAAACACTGTATACATTATTTAGATCAGACTGTAGAAATGCAGTAGTTCAGACTGTAGACGTTTATTAAAACAGATTGTAGACGTGCACTAGAACAGACCATAGATGAGCAGTAGTACAAACTGTAGACTTGCATTAGAAGAGACTCTAGATGTGCATTAGAACAGACTGTAGATGTGCAGTAAAAAAGACTGTAGACATGCAGTAGAACAGACTGCAGTAGAGCAATAGAACACACTGTAAACTGGCATTAGAACAGACTGTAGAGGTGCAGTTGAACAGACTGTAGACTTGCAGTTGAACAGACTTCAGAGCAGCAGTAGTACAGACACTAGATTGGCTTTAGAAATGACTGTAGATGAGCATTAAAAAAGACTGTAAACGTCCAGTAGAACAGACTGACAATGTGCAGAAGAATAGACTGTAGAGGTGCAGTAATACAGACTGTAGACGAGCATTAGAACAGACTGTAGACCTGCAGTAGAAGAGACCGTAGATGAGCAGTAGTACAGAATGTACTCTTGCATTAGAACAGACTGTAGATGTGCTTAGAACAAACTTTAGAAGTGCAGTAGTAGAGACTGTAGCTGTGTAGTAGAACAGACTGTAGACGTTTATCAAAACAGACTCTAGACATGCAGTAGAACAGACTGTAGATGAGCGGTAGTACAGACTGTAGATGAGCGGTAGTACAGACTGTAGACTTGCATTAGAACAGACTGTAGATGTGCTTTAGAACAGACTGTAGATTTGCAGTAAAACAAACTGTAAATGTGCAGTAGAAAAGACTGCAGTAGAGCAGAGATACAGACTGTAAACTGGCATTAGAACAGACTCTACGGTGCAGTTGAACAGACTCTAGACGAGCATTAGAACAGACTTTAGAGATCCAGTAGAACAGACTGTAGATGTGCAGTAGTACAGACTAAAGAGCTGCATTAGAACAGACTGTGGACAAGCATTAGAACAGACTATAGATGTGCATTAGAACAGACTGTAGATGTGCATTAGAACATACTGTAGATGTGCAGTAGAACAGACTGACGATGTGTAGAAGAATAGATCGTAGAGGTGCAGTAGTTGAGACTTTATACGAGCATTAGAAAAGACAGTAGACGTGCCGTAGAACAGACTCTAGACAATTATTAGAACAGACTGTAGACGGCCATTAGAACAGACGGTAGAAGTGCATTAGAAAAGACTGTAGACGTCTATTAAAACAGACTATAGTCGTGCTGTAGAACAGAATGTAGACGTGCAGTTGAAAAGACTTCAGAGCAGCAGTAGTACAGACTGTAGATGAGCTTTAGAACAGACTGACAATTAGAAAAGATTGTAGATGTGCACTAAAACAGACTGTAGACGTGCATTAGAATAGACTGCAGTAGAGCAGTAAACTGGCATTAGAACAGACAGTAGATGTGCATTAGAACAGACTGTAGATGTGCATTAGAAGAGACTGAAGACCTTTTTTAAAACAGACTATAGTCGTACAGTAGAACAGACTGTAGACGAGCATTAGAACAGATTGTAGACTTGCAGTAGAACAGACTGTAGATCTTCATTAGAAGTCTGTATATGGGTGTCCAAAACACTACTAGAAATGGTTTACAACATACTGTAAAGGTGCAGTAATACAGACTGTAGACATTTATTAAAACAGACTGTAGACTTGCATTAGAACAGACTGTAGACTAGCATTAAAGCAGACTGTAGATGAGTATTAGAAAACACTCTAGACATGCTTTAGAACAGACTGAAGAGGTGCAGTTGTACAGACTGTAGACGAGTATTAGAATAGACTGTAAATGTCCAGAAGAACAGACTGACAATGTGCAGAAGAATAGACTGTAGAGGTGCAGTAGTACAGACTATAGACGAGCATTAGAACAGAATGTATATGAATATTAGAAAACACTGTAGACATAATTTAGAACATACTGTAGTGGTGCAGTAGTTCAGACTGTAGACGAGCATTAGAAGAGACGGTATATGAGAATTAGAAAACACTACTACAAATGCTTAACAACAGACTGTAGAGGTGCAGTAGAACACACTGTAGACGTGCAGTAGAACAGACTGTAGTTGAGCAGTAGTACAGACTGTATACTTGCATTGGAACAGACTGTAAATGTGCATTAGAACAGACTGTAGATGTGCAGTAAAACAGACTGTAGACTTGCAATAGAGCAGATTGAAGACATGCAGTAGAACAGACTGAAGACGTGCTGTAGAACAGACTGTAGACATGCAGTAGAACAGACTGTAGACATGCAGTAGAACAGACTGTAGAGGTGGAGTAGTAAAGACTGTAGACTTGCATTAGAACAGACTGTAGATGTGCATTAGAACAGACTGTATATGAGTATTATAAAAACACTGTAGACATGCTTTAGAAAAGACTGTAGAGGTGCAGTAGTTCAGACTGTAGACGAGCATTAGAACAGACTGTATATGAGTATTAGAAAAACTCTAGACATGCTTTAGAAGAGACTATAGAGGTGGAGTAAAACAGACTGTAGACGAGCATTAGAACAGACTGTAGAAGTGCAGTAGTACAGACGGTAGATGTGCAATAGAACAGACTGTAGACGAGCAGTAGGACAGACTATAGACTTGCATTAGAACAGACAGTAGATGTACATTAGAACAGACTGTAGATGTGCAGTAAAACAGACGTTAGGCGTGCAGTGGAAGAGACTGTAGTAGAGCAGTAGTACAGATTGTAAACTGGCATTAAAACAGACTGTACAGGTGCGATTGAACAGAATGTTGACATGCAGTTGAAAAGACTTCAGAGCAGCAGTAGTACATACTCTAGATTGGATTTAAAACTGACTGTAGACAAGCATTAGAACAGACTGTAAACGTCCAGTAGAACAGACTGACAATATGCAAAAGAATAGACTGTAGAGATTCAGTAGTACAGACTGTAGACGAGAATAAGAACAGACTGTATATGTGTAATAAAAAACACTGTAGACATGCTTTAGAACAGACTGTAGAGGTGCAGTAGTTTAGACTAAAGACAAGCTTAAGAACAGACTCTATATGAATATTAGAAAACACTCTAGACATGCTTTAGAACAGATTGTAGAGGTGCAGTAATACAGACTATAGATGAGCATTAGAAAAGACTGTAGAAGTGCAGTAGTACAGACTGTAGATGTGCAGTAGAACAGATTGTAGACGTTTATTAGAACACACTGTAGATCTAGACTAGAACAGACCGTAGATGAGCAGTAGTACAGACTATAGACTTGCATTAGAAGAGACAGTAGATGTGCATTAGAATAGACTTTAGATGTGAAGTAGTAGAGACTGTAGACGTTTATCAGAACAAACTGTAGATGTGCAGTAGAACAGACTGTAGACGTATATTAGAACAGACTGTAGACCTGCTTTAGAACAGACTGTAGATGTGCATTAGAACAGACTGTAGATGTGCATTAGAACAGACTGTAGATGTGCAGTAGAACAGACTGTAGACGTTTATTAGAACAGACTGTAGACCTGCACTTAAAGAGACCGTAGATGAGCAGTAGTACAGACTATAGACTTGCATTACAAACAGATTGTATATGAGTATTAGACAAAAATGTCAAAATGTCAAAAATTACATTCTTTAGAACAGACTGTAGAGGTGCAGTAGTTCAGACTGTAAATGAGCATTAGAACAGACTATTTATGAGTATTAGAAAATACTCTAGACATGCTTTAGAAGAGACTGTAGAGGTTGCAGAAATACAGACTGTAGACAAGCATTAGAACAGACTGTAGAAGTGCAGTAGTACAAACTGTAGATGTGCAGTAGAACAGACTGTAGACATTTTTTAGAACAGACTGTAGACGTGCAGTAGAACAGACTGTAGATGGCAGTAGTACAGACTGTAGACTTGCATTAGAACAGACAGTAGATGTACATTAGAACAGATTGTAGATGTGCAGTAAAACAGACTTTAGTGGAAGAGACTGTAATAGAGCAGTAGTACAGACTTTAATCTGGCATTAGAACATACTGTAGAGGTGCAGTTGAACAGACTGTAGACGAGCATTAGAACAGTCTCTATATGAGTATTAGAAAACACTCTAGACATGCTTTAGAACAGATTGTAGAGGTGCAGTAGTTCAGACTGTAGACGTGCATTAGAACAGACTGTATATGAGTATTAGAAAACACTCTAGACATGCTTTAGAACAGATTGTAGAGGTGCAGTAATACGGACTGCAGACGAGCATTAGAACAGACTTTAGAAGTGCAGTAGTACAGACTGTAGATGAGCAGTAGTACAGACTGTAGACTTGCATTAGAACAGACTGTTGATGAGCATTAGAATAGACTTTAGAAGTACAGTAGTAATGACTGTAGATATGCAGTAGAACAGACTATAGACGTTTATAAAAAAAGACTGTAGACGTGCAGTAGAACAGACTGTAGATGTGCATTAGAATAGACTGTAGATGTGCAGTAAAACAGACTGTAGACGTGCAGTAGAACAAACTGCAGTACAGCAGAGGTACAGACTGTAAAGTGGCATTATAAGAGACTGTAGACGTACAATAGAACAGACTGTAGACGAGCATTAGAACAGACTGTATACGTCCAGTAGAACAGACTGTAGATGTGCAATAGTACAGACTAAAGACCTGCATTAGAACAGACTGTGAATGAGCATTAGAACAGACTATAGATGTGCATTAAAAGAGACTGTAGATGTCCATTAGAACAGACTGTAGATGTGCATTACAAAAGACTGTAGACATTTATTAATACAGACTATAGTCGTGCAGTAGAACAGACTGTAGACGTAATAGAACAGACTGTAGAGGTGCAGTTGAACAGACTGTAGATGTGCATTAGAACAGACCGTAAATGTGTAATAGAACAAATTGTAAACTTGCAGTAGTACAGACTGTAGATGAGCATTAGAACCTACTGTATATGAGTATTAGAAAACACTACTAGAAATGCTTTACAACAGAATGTAGAGGTGCAGTAGAACAGACTGTAGACGTGCAGTAGAACAGACTGTTGTTGAGCAGTAGTACAGGCTGTAGACTTGCATAGGAACAGACTGTAAATGTGCATTAGAACAGACTGTAGATGTGCAGTAAAACAGACTGTAGACTTGCAATAGAGCAGAATGAAGACGTGCAGTAGAACAGACTGTAGACATGCAGTAGAACAGACTGTAGAGGTGGAGTAGTAAAGACTTTTATTCGGCATTAGAACAGACTGTAGACAAGCAATAGAACAGATTGTAGATGTGCAGAAGTATAAACTGTAGACCTGCATTAGAAGTGACTGTAGATGCGCAGTAGAAAAGACTGTAAGAAGCAGTAGTAAAGAATGTAGACAATTATTACAACAGACTCTAGATGTGCAGTAGAACAGACTTTAGATGAGCATTAGAACAGACTGTAAACGTCCAGTAGAACAGACTGACAATGTGCAGAAGAATAGACTGTAGGGGTAAACTTGGACTCCTTTATTTTCAAACACAAGGACTCGAGACTTGCCTCGGACTTGAGCACAAAGGACTCTGTTACAAATGCATGTAATTGTCTGTGTGTTCCACCTGCAGGAGGAGTGGGGGTGTGTCTGATCTGGGCTCCTGATTGGCTGCTACCCTTTATAAGGAGGATGTTGAGGCCGGCTTCGCTCTCTGCTTCGCTCTGTGTTTCCGGCTAAGCTCCGCCTCCTGGTTGTGCTGCTGTCGATGCCAGGGGCAGCTTAGACGTTCAGCTCCTCTTTTATGTTTTCAGTTAGTTCTTTTAGGTGATGGGCGAGGTGGTCCTGTTTTAACGGTTTGTTGTTTTACTTTAAGGGTTAGGATTGGTTAGGCAGGGACAGGGGAGTTAAGTCGGGTACGACGGTCCAATGGCGGGCTGACTTTTTGTTGATTCTTATTTTAAATAGACAGTTGGAGCTTTAATTGTGTATGGCTTTTTGGTTTGTCCCAAACCCTCTGTTTAATTAATAAATTGTTGATTTGTGTTGCCTTACACTTTGTGTGGTTTGACTTTATGTTCAGGTCCCTTTTGTTTAGCGGGGATCGTAACATATTTGGGGCTCGTTAAAGTAGACTTTCTGTCTTGTGAGTTAATGGAGTAATTCCGGTAGGACTGGCAGGTGTGTATTTTTGTGAGTAGCTTTGTTTGTTGTGTGTTAGCCTTTTGTCTTGTAGCTGGCCTGATTCTGGGTTAAAACATGGAGTATAACCTGGATGAGTTTGTTTCTGCTCCCACTTTGGAGGTTGGAGCAACAAACACAGATTCGCATGCGCGAATTAGAGCATGATGTTGGTCCTCGGGTCTAAGTCTGTTTTTAATTTAAGAACAGTCTTTCTGATAGAGTAACTACATATTTAAACGAAAACACAGTTGCTGATGTATCTAAAGCCGCTGTTTTGGTTGATGAATATGTCTTAACGCACAAGTCTGTCTTTTGGAACGCCCATTTGGTTTTGGTTTTGAAAAAAATGAGCGAGCTAATGGTAATGCTAGAGACATTGAGAAAAAGGCGTGTCTGTCCTCTGAGCATGTGACGAAAATTATGTCTGGTAATGTGGAAACAAAAGCTAATGATGTCACTTGTTTCTATTGTAGACTGAGGGGTCATATAATCGCTCACTGTCAAGTGCTGAAGAACAAGAACGTTAAACCCGTAGTTTTGATCAAGACTGTGAGTCAGGGTAAGGAGTCGCATTTGCCTGCTGAAGCCTGTGATTACACTGACTTTAAGCCTTTTGTAATGGATGGTTTTGTTTCTTTGTCTGGACATAGTCGTAAAATCCCTGTGAAAATATTGAGGGACACTCTCAGTCTTTTATCCTTGAAGGGGTTTTACCGCTGAGTAACGAAACCGCTATTGGTTCTAAGGTCCCTGTGCGCGGTTTTAACCTTCAAGACATTGTTGTTCCTTTGCATAAAATTGTTCTACAGTCAGACCTATGGTGAGGACGCTGCCGTTGGGGTGCGGCCTGGTTTGCCAATTAATGTAGTTTCTGTTATAATGGGGAACGATTTGGCAGGAGGTAAAGTGCTGATTACACCAGAGTTGACACCTGTACCTATTGTCAGCCACAGTCCAGATAAACTTGCTAAAACTGTCCTGATGTGTTTACTTCTTGTGCTGTTACATGCGCTGCTTCAGAGCGCTGAAGTGAGTTAATTAATGATGATTTTGACTTAAGTGAAAAATTTCTGAATGGGCTTTCTTTAATGACGGTTCGTTGTGTGAAAACAAAGAAAAATCACATCAGTTGACTCTATTATTGACACTGAACCTGTCACTATGTCACGGCTGGATTTAATTAAAGAACAAAGAGAGACAATACTTTTTCAACGCTGTTTGAACAAATTGTGAGTGATGAAAATATAAATGTGTCTCGGGTTACTTTTTGAGTGACCATATTCTCATGCGAAAATGGTTATCAAGGCATTTTTCTGCTGGGATGATTGGCGGAGTGTGACCCAGATTGTTGTTCCGGTGCCGCATCGAAAACAAATCTTATCTCTAGCCCATGACAATCCATTTTCTGGTCATTTGTTTGTTAGAAAGACCTATGACTGAATTTTGAGGCATCTTTTATGGCCAGGCTTAAAGAAAGATGTGGCTAGTTATATCAAATTGTGTCACATGTGTCAGATTGCAAGAAAACCAAATCAAACCATACCTCCGGCTACTCTGTGTCCAATCCCAGTTGTTGGTGAGCCTTTTGAGAGGGTCTTGGTTGATTGTGTGGGTCCTCTTACTCGCTCAAAGTCTGGTAATAAATTTCTGTTGACGGTCATGTGTACTTTTACTCGGTTTCCTGAAGTGTTTCCCCAGCGTAAAATGACCACTCCAGCCATTGTAAAGGCTTTGACAAAGTTCTATTCATTGTTTGGCTTGCCGAAAATAATCCAGAGAGATCACGGTTCTAATTTCAAGTCTCGAGGATTTTCCCAAGCGTTAAAACAGTTGAGCATTAACATTGTTGCTCCAGTGCTTACCATCCCGAGTCTATGTTACGCACTTACTGTTTGGAGTTCGCTAAGGACTGGGATGAGGGGATATGTGTGTTAATGTTTGCTATCAGAGACAGGAATACCGTACAGGAATCTTTAGGCTTTAGTCCGTGTGACTTAGTCTTTGCACACGGTGCGTGGGCCATTGAAGCTCTTAAAATATCAGTGGTTAACAGGAGAGACAAAACAAAATCTTTTGGATTTTGTCAGTGTGTTTCGGTCCAGGCTCTGCCGTGCGTGTGAGCTGGCAAAAGAAAATCTTGAGTGTGCACAAAATAAGATGAAAGGGTAGTTTGATAAGCGGGCTGAACATGGAGAGTTCTTGCCTGGTGAAAAGGTTTTGGTTCTGTTACCGATTTCCGGTTCTAGTTTACAGGATTGTTACAGTGGTCCTTATTTCAAGTTTCAAGTCTGCTTTATTGTCAATTCTTCTACAGGTACAGTACATACATACGGAGAATTGAAATTGTGTTACACTCAGACCCACACAGATAACATTAACATTAAAGCCTAAAAATTCTAGATCAAAATATAAAATGTAGATACAACTGTACAATTATACACTAAGAAAATGTTAAAAAAGGCATGGAGTAGAGGAGAAACAGATCTCACAATTTAAAGTTCTTTGTTCTTTCTTTAAATATGTTAAAACAATTCAGTGTTAGTTGTTTTTGTATTATATTTGTGAAAAATAAACTAGTAAGCTATGATGCAGGAAGGGGCTTCTTAGAATGAAGCATTTGTAGTTGGTGTAGAACCTAATTTAACCTAATATGCTTGGACTAGAGTAACCAGAGCACCAGTACACAGACTCACGCTCTGGAATGGGCTTGAGTCTTTTCCCTCCCTCCATATGTGTTCCCTGAACTTAGATGAGCATTGAGCTGGCTCACGATGGCTTACTGACTCTAACAATGCAAAAACCAATGTTGGGTTGAAGATTTCCTGGTGGCGTCTCTCACTCTCCTCAAGCTGCAGCTGGATCTTGATGTACTCAGTGTCACCAGCACCAGGTTCTTGTCATAGTTCTTCTCCAGTGCATCCAGTGTGCCCAACATGGCTGTTATCTGAAATAAACATGTAAATGATCAAATGGCCATTGCCAATTTAATTGAATCAAACCCTAATTTAATGCGTGACAGCTGGCCGTATACTTACCTCTACATGCAAAGACTTGAAGACATTGGTGCAGATTTTGATTGAAAGCTGCAGGTCTTGCATGGCCTCCACTTGTTTAATCTCCATCTTGATCCCCTCTAAGTCTGCTTCATTGTAGGCGTCTGGGAGCTTATCTAGTTCCTCAATTTTACCATCTTCACTATCTTGTCTGCATATGATTTTGGTCTAATACTCTTCAAGCTGAAATGTGTCATAAAATGCTGCAAAATGCTCTCTATACAGGCTTACAAAATATGTGCACACCTTCCCCATTTCAAGCTCCAATCTGTAGGAGATCTCCGCGTTTCCTCGACCACCACCAGGTCTTTGATGGGAAAGGTAGAACTGGGAAGGAATGCATCACAGGTACAACTTCCACTACTTCCAGTCTCATTCCTCCTAGCCCCCTCACTCCACATGCATACACACTAAGGGCGCATATGGGCACATGAAAATATGAGCACATTAAATTACAGGTGCTGGTCATATAATTTGAAAATCATCAAAATGTTGATTTATTTCACTAATTCTATTCAAAAGTGAAACTTGTATATTATATTTATTCATTAAACACTTTTCTTTAACCAAGGAAAATCCCAAATTCAGTATCTCAGAAAATTTAAATATTGTGAAAAGGTTCAATATTGAAGAGCCCTGGTGCCACACTCTAATCAGCTAATAAACTCAAAAAGTGAACAGGCAATAGGGATAACCACACCTGGAGAGGATTGTGACACAAAACCCATTCAAAAACGTGAGGGAGATTCAGAAAGAGTGGACTGCAGCTGGAGTCAGTGCTTCAAGAACCACTGCGCACAGACGTATTCAAGACATGGGTTTCAGCTTCGCTTTCCTTGTGTCAAGCCACTCTTGAACAACAGACAGCTTCAGAAGCATCTCGCCTGGGACTGCTGCTGAGTGGTCCAAAGTTATGTTCTCTGACGAAAGTAAATTTTGCATTTCCTTTGGAAATCAGGGTCCCAGAGTCTGGAGGAAGAAAGGAGAGACACACAATTCACGTTGCTTGAGGTCCAGTGTAAAGTTTCCACAGTCAATGATGCTTTGGAGCCATGTCATCTGCTGGTGTTGGTCTACTGTGTTTTCTGAGGTACAAGGTCAACGCAGCCGTATTCCAGGAGGTAGAGCACTTCATGCTTCTGGCTGCTGACCAACTTTTGAGATGCAGATTTCTCGGCACCTGCACCAAGTGCCAAAGCAACCAGTACCTGGTTTAAGGACCATGGTATCCCTGTTCTAACTTGGCCAGCAAACTCGCCTCACCTTAACCCCAGAGAGAAGGGTATTGTGAAAAGGATGAGGCAATATACAGAAGAGCTGAAGGCCACTATCAGAGCAACCTAAACAGTGCCACAGACTGATCGACTCCATGCCACGCCGCATTGCTGCAGTAATTCAGGCAAAAAGAGCCCTAACTAAGTATTGAGTGCTATACATGATTATACTTTTCAGTTGGCCAAGATTTCTAAACATCTTTCCTTTGTATTGGTCATAAGTAATATTCAAATTTTCTGACTTTGGGATTTTATTATAATCATCAACATTTAAATTAATACACTTTTGAAATATATCAGTCTGTCTGTAATGAATAATATACAAGTTCCACTTTTTAATGGAATTAGTAAAATAAATCAACTTTTTAAGGATTTTCTAAATTATATGACCAGCACCTGTGGTTATCCCAAAAATAAAGCTTTGAGAAAGAGAAACCACGGAACCAGCGTTTTGTCTCTTTTCTCTCTCTCCTCTGATCAGAGCCTTAGAGGCATGCTTTATCATCGGTAACCCTTCAGAGTCTAGAACTGACATAGCGGAGCAGGTTACAGACCATATTGTGAAAATAATATCGTTAGTTTAGTAGTCAAGTGGAGCTGGTCAGAAACTGATTAAGTCAAGTGGAGCTGGCTGTATATATATCCACTGGCGAGAGAAAAACGCAGCAGAGCACAGAGCAGTCCCACCAGAGACGGAGGGAAAGGAGTTCTCTTCACACATTAGTTTTGTCCAGTCTTTTCACTAGAACAAATGTTAAGAGGCAAACGAGGTTAGTTTGGCTAAAAGAGTCAACAGGTTTGTTAAAAGGACTACTGATTGTGCGTTGTTGCAATGCACAGCCGTCTATTGACCCTCTTGGATGGAGTAAAAGTCAGTGCTTGATTCAAGCTTTTTTGGCTAAAATAAAATAAAACCCACAGTGTTGAGCCCAGGGCCAGGTTACGGCTTGACCTCCTCGTTCCTAGAAGGAGTTACATGTGCATGGGGTGCCATGGGAAGAAAATGTAATTTTTTTTTTTAAGGAGAACCAGGGGCTGTACCGGGCCCGTGTAGCCCGGACTGAGAGGCCAGAGGCTGGGGAGAGTAGCAGAGGCGGTGCAGCCTGGTGCTGGAGGTCTTACCTCGGGCCAGGCTCCAGCTCTGAGTCCTTCATTGGCCCAGGGGCACAAACACAATCATTGTTGTGTGCAATAATCTTCAGTCTCGGGCTTCTCGACAAGCCCCATAGACAGATGCAAAGCCAGGAAAGCCTTCATTTCAGATACACATACAATGTACCGCTTAAAAACCTGGACTGTGGCTTCAGCTGTTTTGAGGATAAAACCCGATGAGCATAACGGTTAGTCTTTAATTGTAACAAGGTTCCAAAATTGTGTGTGCCAGTGAGTTCATCAAAAGGCTTTATCCACTCCTGATGAACTTCCAGTCCTCATCTTCAGTGATAGGCCCGTAGCTATAATCTCTTCCTCGGCCTCTCCTGGGCCTCCGCCTCTCACCCACATTTCTCTTCTCCCAAACCTGACTCCTCTCCTCTCCGTCCTCCTGTGTTAGAAACTGAAACAGCAGCACGGCCGGAAAAACCCTCAGCTCCACTGGCACCTTCACTCTGGCTGCTATCCTCACTCTCCCTTATTTCATAACAATAACAAGAATAATACAGTTTATTCATATAGCACATTTCAAATGACAAGCATAGACTCAATATAACTAAGACTTACTTGTCAGAAAGTAAAAGTTCTCCCCTGGAGTCAGAGTCTGCAGCAGACGGCACAACGGCTTGGCGCTCATGTTCTCGTCTCACAATTTCTACTCTCACCAACGTAGAGCTCTCACCGACTGCATTCTCCCCACCTGCCACAACGTGTCAAAGGGTTATGTACTAAATCTGAAAATTAAAATGAGCTAAACACAACTTATCTTAATTTTACACCTGACCTATTCAAAATTGAAATTCACACCTGTATCTTCAAATGCTTATTATTGTACCCAACTTTTCCTTTACTAAAAAAAAGTCTGTTGGATTTACATAAAAAAATATATGAATAAAATATATGCTGTTTTAAATGTTCTCATAACAAATCTTTAGAACACAATAAGAAATAAAACCTAATCATATGAAATTAGTATTAGGTTCTAAATGTTACAGTTTTGTCACAATATACAAACTCACTCTCTTTGAGACATCAGTAGATTTTTCACTCAACATTACAGCTTGGCTTTAAAAAGACGTGTTTTTAACATAACATAGAACTTATATTCAAATAAAATAGTTTTTCAGCACTTCATGCTTCAGGTTTATTTTTTATATTCATACAGTGATGCTTTGCTTTTCACCACTCCATTAGATTTTCCAACAGCGGCTCTTAATCAAAGCTCACTTAATAAACTCATAGTAGTGACTAAAGACACTTGTTTGGGGCTTCATTTAAACGCCTTGTAAAATTAGACTTTAGCTTGCTGCTAACAAGTTACTTTGTGAACCACTGGACGAACAGCTGAATATTTCTCTGATAGGTACTTACCTTCACTTCACCTGACCACTGTCCTGTGTGTGAGATGTTTTGCCAAGACCCTTTAAAGGTAGTGAAATAAAACACATAGAATGAGTCTGCCAAATATTTTCAAGTCTCCTCATGTAATAAAATATGCACATTGTCTTGTTGCAGGAACAAGTCAACTTACAGCCAATGGGAGCACCACAGACTCTCCTGCTCACATTAACAGCATGTCCCAGTGTTGTAGTCGAGTCTCCAGTTTTCGAGTCCAAGTCACTTTCAAGTCCTCAGTGTTTGAGTCCAAGTCCAAGTCCAAGGGTCCAGTGGTTGTGCTGTCGATGTGCATGACTTGCGTGTCTTTTGTGTTCAAGTCCGAGTCTAAGTCCGAGTCAAGTCTCGAGTCCTTGTGTCTGAGAATAAACGAGTCCAAGTTTGAGTCAGAGCCATAAAAGCAAGTCCAAGTCCAGGACTAGAGTACACAAACAGCACAATGCTAACATTATTAAAAGTTATTGTATGAATCTTAAAACTTTTACCTGATGGCAGATTTTCCAGGTCAAACAACAGCAAATATGGAACATGCCTCAAGACCAGTTGTTTTGAACAGCCCTGCCCCACTCCTGTATGCAGGCCATTAAAACAAAGTGGCTCTGGAAAGTAAAGAGTAGCCTATTTTACACAATATGCTTTCACAAAGCATTAGATGAACACGCTATTTAGACGGATTTTTTACATTTAAATTGATCTAAATGAATGATTTATCTTCATGGCAGTGCATAAAGCATTTGCTAACCTTATTATTATCTTTGATAACACTTGTCTGTTCATGCTAAGGTCTGCCAAAACGTGCATCTTCATGACTGCATTATAACTCTAGCCGTCATTTAAGACAGTTTAAAGAAATTTTACCTTTAAAAAAAGCTCTCCAGGTCCTAGAGACCCAATAAGAAGACAAGAGTCCTAAGCAGCTGAGTCTTTAAAGCACTAAACTGGTATTAATCGATTATTGATGCTTATAGCCTAAGCTAGCTTGACGACGTGCGTCAGTTCCATGGAAACAGAAGGTCCAGGTGGGGCTATATAAGACGGCTCCAGTTAGAATTTTTCACTTCTCACTTGGCTTGTCCAGTGCGTTGCTGAACTGAGTTTCAGATTGACTTTTCCCAGAAAACCGAACGCTGCATACCACAGTATAATCTTCTCTTGGCAAAAATAAACATATTTTAATATTTTGGTATTATCATATGTTTAAGGTTTGCCAGATCCTGAGAAATGGCACATCCTTTTGACCTCCCGGTCATCTTGGATTTCTTTTCTGAAGGTAAGATAACTGTTTAATCAAATAAGACTGCATTAGGATAGTATTTATAATATTTTCTGTCCATATAACGTGTTTGATGTGTATTATGATAACCGTTTGGGTGGGAGTAGCTACCAAAGCTAAAAGGGTCAATTTAAGAAAAATATAGTTTTGTTATAAACTGACATTTACTCGACGATTTAAATATGTAGTAACGCTAAAAGTAGATTCAATCTGTAGTGAGTAATGCACACTTTAATTTTACCAGAGAATATGTCAGTAAATTATTGAGTTTTAGTTTCAAATTTCACAAATGTTGCAGTGAAAATCTTGGATAAAAATGGCGCGGAGTTAACGTTCTTAATTGGAATCCATTAAAAATGTTCATCTCCATGGAGACAGTAATTGTCCGTGTTTAACTGTCAGTAGATGGCAGGTGCATACCTGTGTATGTGTTGAACACTAACAACAGGAAAGTTAAACCTAAAACTGCAAAGTGTTACTACGGGCCCCTCTGGTCTCACTATGTAAAAATATATATATATGTAACTAAGTCGTGGCCACGAGATACGCTAAGTCGTGGCCACGAGATAAGTAAATATGAATGAATATAAAGGAGAATGCACAATGGAGCAGCTTTTCTCCCAGCATGCACGCTAACTCTGCCACCCATAAGGCTCATACATACAGCCAAATAGAGGTACCGTGACCTAAGCCTACAACGCCCTCTGCTGACGTTTTATCGTAGGCTACACAGACATGCTTTTCCAAAATGTCAAACACTTCAATAATTAATAAACCAAACCAGTCTGTACACTACTATAGACTATCTTAAAATCATAATCAGAAATACTTTATTGATCTTTATTGATATCGATAACCTTTGTTATTTAAATGGACCCTGTACTGTAGTGCAATGTAATACTTCACATTCTGTGCAATATTATCTGTTTTAATATTCAGTGTAATATAGTTTGCTGCAGTTCTGCTTCTATTTATTTACTAGTACTGTTCATCACAATCAATTCAATTCTGTTAATACAGTAATGTAAATCTTGTAGGCTGCATATCCATGGTCCTTTATAACTCTTATTTATATTTTATAGCATATATTTATACTTTTTACATGTATATAGGCTACTTGTTTATTTACCAACTTATATTATTATTTATATTTCTTTAAATGTCTTGATGTGCACATCAACTGTGACACAATTGTCCCCTGGGTTATCGATATCAATAAAGATCAATAAAGTATTTCTTATTATGATTTTAAGATAGCCTACAGTAGTGTGCAGACTGGTTTATTAATTATTGAAGTGTTTGACATTTTGCAAAAGTATGTCTGTGTAGCCTACGATAAAACGTCAGCAGAGGGCGTTGTAGGCTTAGGTCACGGTACCTCTATTTGGCTGTATGTATGAGCCTTATGGGTGGCAGAGTTAGCGTGCATGCTTTCGGGAGAAAAGCTGCTCCATTGTGCATTCTCCTTTTATATTCATTCATATTTACTTATCTCGTGGCCACGACTTAGCTTATCTCGTGGCCACGACTTAGTTACATATATTTTTATTTTTTTACATAGTGAGACCAGAGGGGCTCCGTATGTTACAGAGTCGATTTCAATCAATTTATTTTAAAAAGAAATAGATCAACTGTAGCATTGTTGCCTACTGCAGCCTACTGTACAATGAAAGAGAAAACAAATTATAATCCAACAATCAGTCTATTTTGAATTTCACTTTCCACTTCCAAATAAAGTTAGTCACATATAACAGCTGCATTTTAATAAAAGTGTAACAGACAGTTTAAATGGTTGAAGTATAATAAGACAGACATGACAGTTGAAGTATTAAACCTGTGCTAATTAGTTTGTATGTTTCTGGTCTTTGATGTTTTAATAAAACAAAGACTATATTATTTTATTCTCCACTGAAGGTCTGGGTCCTGCCGGTTCTGCGGACAATCCTATTTACATCTTCTCGGACGAGGAAGACGTAGGTGAGTACGAGCCACTCCAACCAGCTGATGAAGAGGAGGAAGATTGGGAGGAAGATTGGGATGATGATTATGATGAAATAGACTCTGGTTACGAGCCTTTCTGATAATCAAGAGGATGATGAAGAGGAGCAAGACAATGACCAGCAGTTTCCTCCGGAGGAGTTTTGGGATGGCTGGCGCCAGAGAGACCCTCCTGCTGAAGCTGAAGAACAGGTGAGTCGGCCCCTGGCTCCCGTTCTTCAGCAACCGGCAGAGAGTCCTCCGGCGTTCATCCCTCTCCAGAGCATGCTTGAACATGTTTTCCGTCCTCCAACTCCTCCTCCTTCCTCCTCGGCCCCCAGCAGATCCACCAGACGGTTCTTTGATGAAGAGGACGCTGAGGTGCCTTCCTCCAAGAGGCCACGTTTGGACCAGCCCGAAGAAAGCACAGACGGTCCTACTCCATCGACCTCTGCTGGGACGTCTTTCCCCAGTGGCTTCATTCGCTACTTCCACCCCCAACCGGACTCGGACGACTCGGACTCCGACTGACTTCATCTTTGATTTGGCAACAACAACGCCAATATTTTACAACTTAAACTACAGCAGAAATGCTATGTGGGATTTTTATTAACATTGATAACAGAAACAATTACAGTCAACCTACAAAAGAAGTAGAAGACTAAAGCTTGTACAAAAACTAATCTGAGAAACTAAACCTGACCAGTTTTACTTTTCCCAGGATTTCCTCCAAAGTACGCCTTGTACTTGTTTTGACGTTTAAGTGAATATATGCTTTATTCCTCCCACACTGGGAGAACTGGTACTGTATAAGACATAATTATTAGAGAGAGGGGGTTGTCCACCAACTGGAGGGTTGATGGTGCGAGCCGCCCTTCTCTGTTCTTGATATATTATTCCTAAAATTTAAATAAAGTAACGAATACTGTTACGGCCCAAAAGAGTCGAAAAGAGGACACAGGAAGCAAAACAGTTCATTTCAAAAATAGTTTTTATTCATTTAGTTTTAGACCTAATGTTTTTTTCTCTCTTTTATGTAAATAAAAAGAGAATCCAAAACCCTCCGTGCCTGAAAAAAATAAAACAGGAAAGTAACAAAAGAAAGGGGGACCTGGTGAGCCGGCCAAACAGAACATAAAGGAAGGAGTGACCCCGGGCCAACCCTGTACAGGGCCGTAGAAGCCGGTGCCAACTCCTCTACCACCCTACACAACACAACCCCTCATTACTAACCTGAACAAAATAAAGAACGATAACTCAGACAGCCGGTCCCATCAGGCCAAACAAAAACAAGGCTAGGCTAACAAGGACTGCAGAGGCATGGAGCAAGCCGGCTGCGCAGCGTTGTCACCGGAACAGCTGAGGCGGAAGCGAGCGACCCAGCGACAGCCTCCCAGGTGACCTATATACTCTGATGTTTGCTAGTTTGCTCAAAGGCTGTTTGACAACGAACAGTCCACACAAAAGTTCTCTTAGGATTTAAAAGGTCAGTACACCGGTCAGATCATACAAAGACCCCTGTAATAACCAACCATGGCTAAGTAACGTCGAAGCTCAGTGCGACTAGTTGGAATAAAAATCGAGACAATACTCTCCACCTTGGCCTGCACCGGGCGCACACAACCACCAACAAACCACTTTACCTAAGTAAGTCACAGTTGCTTGGGCAAATACACACTTTGATAAGTTCACTGTTAAGTTTGCCTCTTGAAGACGACCCAATACCACCTGAAGGTGTTCAATATGCTCCACCCATGAATCGAAACAAACTACCAAGTCGTCCAAGTAAGCCTCACAAAATGACAGACCCGACAGTATAATCCTAATCAACCGCTGAAATGTTGCGGTGCATTTCACATGCCAAACGACATAACATTGTATTGAAAAAATTATCTGGGGTTACAAAGGCTGAGACTTGTTTTGCACGCTCAGTGAGCGGCACCTGCCAGTAACCTTTCAACAGAACAGAACTTGGACACAAACGTAGCCCCACCCACTCGATCCACACAGTCCTCAATGCGAGGCAATGGAAAACAGTCCTGCTTCGTGACATTATTTACTTTCCTGTAGTCCGTGCAAAAACGATCTTCACCATTAGATTTTAACGCAAGCAAAACAGGAGAGCTCCAAGGACTATAACTGAACTCTGCAATACCATGAGCTACCACATACTCAACCTGCCTGTAGTGAATATGGTCTTATTAATAATTAATATCAATGTTAATTATGAAAATTAATAATTAATATTTTGCTTATCAAAATATTAATTTCTTTGAGCACCACTCTAGTTTTGAACAGATCCAGAGAAACTGTTTAGCCTAGTCTCATTAATCTAAAGGAAGTAAATTCTTCTCGTTTTGAAAGTTCTCAATTAAACAATGAAACATTAAATGTCTTTATGGGGTTTTATTAAAGATTATAAAGTTAAACAGTGAATAATGACAGGAAATGACACAAAGGAATAGTTATGGACACATAAATGGGTAAATCAAAGAACGATAAACTTGCTTTCAGAGGATTTTGTGAAACAAAAGGAATTATTGATTATTGATTCTATTATTAACTGAGGGGATTTTACGGAGCGCTTAGAGGGGTTCGATGGGTTACTGATGCTAAGGCTACTATGT
>JALDNG010002069.1:0-44498 GCA_024349245.1 Neodontobutis hainanensis | reverse complement strand
GGAGTGAGCCGTCTGACATGAAAGACAATTTTATCAATCTGAAAACAGTAGCACAGATGGTGCACATATCATTCTGCTGCGGTCAAGGACAGCACAGAGCATGTGAAAGAGGAAAAGATCATTTTCCCATTACATTGTCATGGAGTAACCTGACTCTGTCAGATAGACCTGCTCACAGAACATAGTCTGCTCCACAGTTCCACCTGGAGGGCTCCTGTTGAAAGTGTTTAAAAAAGGTCAGGTTCTTTAAATGAATACCTGGTCGGTGATTGGGTTTATCCAAAAAGAACTTCAAATATTTTTCTGAGCTGACTGCTAACATGGTAATTAGGGGCCAAGCACCGAAGGTGCGTAGCCCCTATTGTATTCGTTAGATTTCTTATTATTAGGGGCCAAGCACCGAAGGTGCGTAGCCCCTATTGTATTCGTTAGATTTCTTATTATTATTATCCTGCAATGTAAGTCTATGGCAGCCCATAGAACCGTATGCTAAAAAGTTGTGAAATTTGGCACACTCATAGTGGACAGTGTCAGCTGTCATCCTAACAAATTTGAAGTGTCTACCTTAATCCCTCTAGCGCCACCAACTGTCCAAAGTTCGACTTATGTTTATGTTAATAACTTTTGAACCGTAAGGCCTAGAATTAAAATTCTTTTTTCCTCTGATTCCTTAGCTCAAGCCGATTCGAGTGCACCCTATGACGTCATTTTCCGCCATGATAGTTTTTCCGCCATTTTGAATTTTCTAAAAAATGTACTTTTGCGAACTCCTCCTAGGCCGTTTGTCCGATTATCACGAAAATTGAACCAGATCATCTTCCGGCTATGCTGACAAAAAGTTATTAAAAGAAAGTTGATTCGTCAAACCATTTTTGAATACCGCAAATAAAATTGACTTAATGCGCATAAAAATGAAAGTCAGGCTATATCTCTGCAATGCTTTAACATATTCTAACCAAACTTAGTACATGTTACTGCAACTAAGATTTGAGGATGCCTGCAGAGTTTTGGCGCAGCGCCTCCTAGTGGTCAGGAGATATGAAAAAGTGAATTATTTGCTTATATCTTCTGAACGCTTTTGCCAAAAATCATAAAACTGGTCTCTTTAGATTCAGTGCGTCATGCCGAGTCCTGCGATACCAAATTTTCCCATATCGGCCATTTTGAGCGTCGGCCATTATGAATATTGTCAAAAAGTGCTATATTTTTTGAACGCATTGCTGCATCATTACAAAACTTGGTATGCGTCTTCGGGACCAAGCCCTGAAGGTACTCAAAAAGTTTTGGGGCAGCGCCACCTTGTTATAAAAGTTATAACCCAAATCAATAAGTATGCTAATAACTTTTTATTACGTTAACCTATTGTAAAACAAATGGTCTTAATGTGTTCACTGGATCAAGCCGAGAGCACAGATACCAAATATGTCTTATTCGGACAAACATCCTGTTTGCCATGTTGTCTTTCTTTAAAAACCTACTTTTTCGAACTCCTCCCACACCGTTTGTCCGATTTTCACCAAAATTGAACCAGATCTTCTTCAGACTATGATGACAAAAAGTTATTAAAAGAAAGTTGATTCGTCAAACCGTTGTCAAATACTGCGCAAATGAAATCAACTTAGTGCGCACAAAAATAAAAGTTGGGCTATATCTCTGCAATGCTTTAATATATTCTAACCAAACTTAGTAATTGTTATGGCAACCATGACTTGAGTCTGCCTGCAGAGTTTGAGGACCTTAGTTGTTTCACACATCAGTTTGGTTACAGCGCTGCCTCTGGATCGGACGTGATAAACCATTCAATCAAAGTGCTAAAGACCGTATGATTTTTGGCCATTTAGACTGAAGTCTTACTGAAATGTCTTTAGATACTTACTGCCATTGGTCTGATGCTGCCAGCCATCAACACATTGAGTCTGCCTGCAGAGTTTGAGCACTCTAGTTGTTTGACACATCAGTTTGGTTACAGCGCTGCCTCTGGATCGGACGTGATAAACCATTCAATCAAAGTGCTAAAGACCGTATTGATGATTTTTGGCCATTTAGACTGAAGTCTTACTGAAATGTCTTTAGATACTTACTGCCATTGGTCTGATGCTGCCAGCCATCAACACATTGAGTCTGCCTGCAGAGTTTGAGCACTCTAGTTGTTTCACACATCAGTTTGGTTACTGGTCGACCGTGATAAACCATTCAATCAAAGTGCTAAAGACCGTATTGATGATTTTTCAGCCATTTAGAATGAAGTCTTATTGAAATGTCTTTAACTGCTTACTGCCATTGGTCTGATGCTGCCGCCATCAACACATTGAGTCTGCCTGCAGAGTTTGAGCACTCTAGTTGTTTCACACATCAGTTTGGTTACTGGTCGGCCGTGATAAACCATTCTATCAAAGTGCTAAAGACCGTATTGATGATTTTTCGCCATTTAGACTAAAGTCTTATTGAAATGTCTTTATATGCTTACTGCCGTTGGTCTGATGCTGCCGGCCATGTCGGCATGAGGTTTAATGGGCCTTGTGCTTGGCCCGTCATTGCTGCTTGCAGCTATATTTAGGGGCCAAGCACCGAAGGTGCTGGAGGCACCTATTGTTTTTGTTCCGGTTCTTATTAGGGGCCAAGCACCGAAGGTGCTGAGGCACCTATTGTTTTCGTTCCGGTTCTTTTTAGGGGTTCAAGCACGAAGTGCTGAAACCCTATTGTAATTGTCCTGATTTTTATTATTATTATTATTATTATTATTATTATTATTATTCTCCGGTAAAACGCATCGTGCAGGTCAAACCGTAAATGCTGGAGCGTTGAAAATTTGTCAGATGGTAGTACTCACCTGGGGTATAACGTGAAAAGGTATGGCCACATTTGGCCAATAGGTGGCGCTATAGCAAGCAAAAGCGCGAAAGGGCTCATAACTCCTAAACCGGTTAGTCGAAATTTATGTGTCATATATCATTGGAAAGCTGAGTCCTTGGTGAAAAAAACGTATATCTCCGATTTCATTTCCGCCTATAAAAATTTTCCGCCATTTTGAATTTTGTTGAAAATCTACTTTTGCGAACTAGTCCTAGGTTTTTTGACCAATCGGAACCAAACCAGTGTCAAAATGTTCTCTGGTGTCTCATTATCGATAATTATTGAAAAAAAGTCGAAATTTCGATTTTGGTTTGCTAAGGGTCTTCAAAATAAAAGTTCAAAAAACACATGTTTTACGAAAAAGGCTATAACTTGAGAAGGAAATGAGCTAATTTTGTAAAACTTGGTACACATGTGTATGGGCCGACTTTGTAGATAGGGTAACAAAATCGCGACGATTGGCCACATGGTGGCGCTATAACATGAAAAAAACATATAAAGGGCTATAACCGCGCGACCGCTAGTCCGATTGACTTGAAAATCGGTATGCAGTGTCTTGGCCTAAGGTGCTAGGCATGTCTAAAAGGACATTGGCCTATCTCAAAAAACATGGCCGCCATCGACCAATGAAATTTGAGCACTTATTAGACGAGGTTATCGGAGGCCGATCGAAACGAAACTCGATAAGGCTGTTCGACTCGAGGTTCTAAAGGTCTGTAATAATTTTGAAAGAAATCGGCCACTAGTCGGCGCTAACGAGTTTTATGGCTCCGTTATCATGTGGTGTTTGACATATCTACGCAAACTGCATATCTTTGGATAGATCTCTTCATGCTGAACAACTTTGCCAATATAACCACTGTTGTCAATCAAAGCGTTCATTAAATATTTGCAATTATGTTAAAAACCTACTTTTTCGAACTAGTCCTAGGTTTTTCGACTGATTGGAACCAAACCAGTTTCAAAATGTTCTCTGGTGTCTCATTATCGATAATTATCGAAAAAAAGAGAGTAAAGGGCTTCAAAATAAAAGTTCAGAAAACGCATTATCTCTGCAATGCTTTACTTATATATTATAACTCAAGAAGGAAACTTAGATAAATTTACAAAACTTGCTACAGGTATGTAAGGGGACACTTTGTGGTCAGGATAAAAATTTCGCGATGATTGGCCACTTGGTGGCGCTATAACATGAAAAACATGGCTAGTCCGATTGACTTGAAAATCGGTATGCAGTGTCTTGGCCCGAGGTACTAGGAATGTCTAAAAGGGCATTGGCGTATCTCAAAAAGCATGGCCATAATAAACAAATGAACTAAAGAAAAGCTAAAGTGTTCAAAAGCCTATTAAGGCTCAAAACTTCACTAAAGTAGGTGGGCACATGCAGCGTGTGTCTCTAAAGATGCGTGCAAACTTTTATGGACATTGGACTAAAGGTGGCACTATAAAATGAACAAACATGAAAAGGGCTATAACCACTGGTTGTACATCTCTCTAGATATGTGTGTTTGTAGTGAATTTCTATTCAAGAAATGCTCAGACTTTATTCAGATAAGCACATTTAACATATGACATTACATTTGGCAGTAGTTTTTAGCTTTAAAATTCACATTTAATATCACATTTTGTCAATGTTTATCAATGCCATAGACTTGTGCTGGCTGTAATACTGTTGTTGTCCTGTAGATGGGGTCTTTTCCTTGGCTTTTATCACTTGATTTTGACATTTTGTGTATTATTATTTTAATTTATTTTAATCTTCTTCTTTCTGTACAGCACTTTGGTCTACTTCGGTAGTGTTAAAGTGCTTTATAAATAAAGTTTGTTGTTGTTGTTGTTGTTGTTTGATGCAGGATTAGAAATGTACTCTCTTGTGTTTCCACAGGTTAAAATTAAATGTATAGGCTAGAATCATGGTAAATCAAACTGGAACATGGTAAATCACGGTAAATCATGCCAGGAGATGCTAAATCTATGTAAACTATGGTAAATCATGGTAAAATATGTCAAATTATGGTAACATTTGGTAAATAACAAACATTTGTAATATCATGGTAAATCAGGCTAGAACATAATTAATCAAGGTAAACTATAGTGAAATATTGTAAATCACACTAGAGTGCAGTAGAACAGACTCTATGTAGCCCTGTACAAAATTTCTATAAGTTTCAGAGTATAAAAGATCATTAACAGTGAACACACACACACAAAAAAATATATATAAAGAAAAGTTCATAGAGTTCATGATAGTTAAAATTGGGTAAAAGGTGTGTTGGTTAAAAGTATAAATATAGTATATAGAGTTTAATAAATAAGACTATTTACAGTTAAGTTAAAAGTCATATAAAAGTTTTACGTTTTATCTAAAAAAAATAAAATAGAGAAGGAGCTGTGTTTATTTGTGTAACCTAACCTGTCAAATGTCAGTCATTTAATTCCTGTTTTGCTGTTGGTTGTGTTAGTACTGGAGCCAATCAGAGTAACATAGGACTAGTGGGACAGGTTTGTGTGAGGAGTAGTGACATGCATGAGAGAAGGACAGACACATGTTATGATGAGAGAGCTAATGAAGGAGGTATCTTAGTGTGGGAAGCATTAATGTTTTGTTTATGAAGGTCACTCGTGGTCCTTACAACAAAGAAAAACGTTGGTGTGACTTACAAGAGGTGAATATGATTGTATATGCCTGTAATTTTGTATTATATCGAACTGGTATAGTTAGGACACTGTTTTCGAATACTGCGCAAATGAAATCAACTTAGTGCGTGTACACAAAAATAAAAGTCAGGCTATATCTCTGTAGTTTTAGCATTGTGATATCTCTAAAACTACAACTTAGTATGCGTGTTATGTCAACCATGACTTGAGTGCTCATATGTTGTAGTTTTAGCATTGTGACCTGCTAAAACTACATATGTTCATGCCATCAGTTTGGTTACTGGCTGCTCATATGTTGTAGTTTTAGCATTGTGATATCTCTAAAACTAAAACAAAGCTAACGCTAATTCAATAAGAAATAGTGTTTGATGTGGCTAAATTCAGATAATATGCTCTAAGGAGACGGACGTTGGAGAGAGAGAAAGGAGAGGTATGCCCTGCTGTTTTCTGCCCAGCTGTTCTGTGCACCCTGCCTTGACCTTCTGTGACGTGTTTCTAACTTTGCCATAACTTTTGCCATTACCAACACCATTACCATTGCCTTCGCTGTACTGACTACACCTGGATTCGTGAGTACTAACAATTCATATGCACGTGCTTTTGTTTATGCTCAGTTTCTGAGTGAAGCCTCACCATACACAAAGTGTCATTGAACATGCTTGCAACGGGTAGAACATTTTTCAGAGGAATGAATAATTGTTTAAGTTCAATATAACCACAGAAAGGGGGAAAGTGAAGTTTGTTTTTGTTTTTTTCTTCCAGCTCGTTTCATGTATATGTGATTTGTTATATTTAATTCTGAGATACAATTATCTTTTATTTAGTGTTGTAAATAAATATTTGGGAATAGTTTTGCAAACCAAAAAAAAATAGTTTTGGTGGTCTTTTAAAGAATAGCAAAGAGTATTTTGAATATATAACATTTATTAAGTAACATAACAAAAACAAGTTGTATTTCTCACAACGAGCCCAGGCCCAGTCTCATTGTATTACCACTCCAGCTTTATTTTCTAACTACATGGCACCTGGGTTACATGTAGATGTTCAGTAGAACAGACTGTAGATGTGCAGTAGTTGTGCTGACAAACTGCCTGGGAATTCCTCAGTGGGAAAACTCCTCCTCCTTCAATCAGTGGTGGGCCAGGTGGAACAAATCTTTCAGGTGATCTGAGCATGCCAGTACCTGGCTCTGCTGTTGTCTTTAGACTGCGGTCAGAGGAGCATTTAAGGCACCATAAGAAGAAGAAAACCATCTTTGTCTGTCAGGACTGTGCAAGACCAAGCCTTCCACAATACTGTGAAGGACAGCGGTAGCGCCATATTGGCCATGTTTGGCTTGATTGACTTAAGCAGTGCAGTGCTAATGGTACTCTGGAAAAAATAAACTCTTTAACTCTTGTTGACTTTGATAGGGCTTTTGCAGTGGTGTTTTGTAACTTTAAATGTTGTTTGTGGGGTATAAAGGGAAAGTAATAAAAGCCAGAGTCATTGTTTGACAAAGAATGTGTTTGAAATTGTTAAAAGTAATTTTAACTTTGTAGAAATCTTAACCAAGTTCATAATTCAGTTAGAAATGTATAATCTAAAATTATTTGGTTGAAGATACTTGGTTAAAAGATAAGAAAATTCTGGCAATTAAAATAAATAACTGATTGTAAAGGATAGTTGTGTGACTATAATGATGCCTTAGAATAATTCTTTACTTTGAAAATACTTCTTAAAAAATGGAAACCTTATATATTATATAATGGCGGTACTGTGTTTATCTGAGATGAATGTGAAGAATAGGTTAGTTTGACTGTCAACTCAACTAATAACTGGTATTTGTCATTTCTTTTGAGGTTTTTCACCTGTTTACTGCTATCAGAGAATGGAAAATAAAAGACAAAGAACTGTTCTCATGGCTGTTTATTGAGTGAAATCCAGTTAAAAATCTTCACGTGGAGGGATTGTCCTTTTCAAGTGGGGAATTGCACAAGGCAGAGATCAGAACTTGACAGTAGTACAGACTGTAAAGATGCAGTAGAACAGACTGTAAAGATGCAGTAGAACAGACTGTCGACAGATATTAAAACAGACTTGCCTGTATTGGCTGTAAATGGTATTTTCCGTTCATTATTTCAGTGATAGAAATCTTGCCAAGTTAATAAATAATGTCTTTAATGCGTCTGTGGTTTAAAGGCCTTAAAATTTTGCATTTGAGGCTTGATTGCTTGAACCCCGATAAATGCTGCTTGCAGCTTTAATTTATTATTATTCTTCTTCTTCCGCCATGGAAGTCTATGGCAGGCCATAGAAGCGTTTGCGGGAAAATGATGAAAGTTGGCACACTCATTAAGGACAGTCCAATCATTGATCCTAGCAAATTTGAAGTGTCTAATTCAATATCTCTAGCGCCACCAACTGTTCAAAGTTGGACTTATGTTTATGCTAATAACTTTTGAACGGTAAGGCCTAGAATTAAAATTCTTTTTTCCTCTGATTCCTTAGCTCAAGCCGATTGGAGTGCACCCTATGACGTCATTTTCCGCCATGATAGTTTTTCCGCCATTTTGAATTTTCTAAAAACGTACTTTTTGCGAACTCCTCCTAGGCCGTAGCCCCAATTTTCATGAAAATTGAACCACATCATCTCCAAGCTATGCTGACAAAAAGTTATATAAAGAAAGTTGATTCGTTAAACCGTTTGTCGAATACCGCGCAAATGAAATCGACTTAGTGCACACAAAAATAAAAGTCAGGCTATAGCTCTGCAATGCTTTAATATTTTCTAACCAAACTTAGTATGTGTTATGGCAACCATGACTTGAGGATGTGTGCAGAGTTTCTGCGCAGCGCCACCTAGTGGTCTAGAGATACAAAAATATGACATTTTTTATCATTAATTAAGAATGCTTTAGCCAAAAATCACAAACCCGGTCTCTTTAGATTCGTGGCATCATGCCGAGCCGTAGCATATCCAATTTTTCCATATCAACAATTTTGGGAGTCGGCCATCTTGAATTTTGTCCAAAAGTGCTATATTTTTTAAACGCATTACGCATCATTACGAAACTTGGTATGCATCTTGGCACCAAGCCCTGAAGGTACTCAAAAAGTTTTGGGGCAGCGCCACCTTGTGGTCAAAAGTTATAACCAAATTGACAAATATGCTAATAACTTTTGATTATGTTAACCTATTGTAAAACAAATGGTCTTCATGTGTTCACTGGATCAAGCCGAGAGCACAGATACCAAATATGTCCTATTCGGCCAAACTTCCTGTTTGCCATGTTGTTTTTCTTTAAAAACCTACTTTTTTGAACTCCTCCCACACCGTATGTCCAATTTTGACCAAAATTGAATCATAACATCTTCAGACTATGCTGACAAAAAGTTATATAAAGAAAGTTGATTAGTCAAACCGTTTTGAATACCGTGCAAATGAATTTGAGTTAATGCACACAAAAATCAAAGTCAGGCAATATCTCTGCAATGCTTTAACATATTCTAACCAAACTTAGTACGTGTTATGTCAACCATGACTTGAGGCTGTCTGCCAAGTTTTGGGGCAGCGCCACCTACTGGTCCAGAGATACAAAAATGTTACTTTTTTTAATTTATTACTTCAGAATGCTTTAGCCAAAAATCACAAAACTGATCTCCTTAGATTTGTGGCATTATGCCGAGCCGTAGCATAGCCAATTTTCCCGTATCAAATATTCTGGGAGTCGGCCATTTTGAATTTTCTATAAAACGTACTTTTGCAAACTCCTTCTAGGCCGTAGCCCCAATTTTCATAAAAATTGAACCAGATCATCTTTAGACTATGCTGACAAAAAGTTATTAGAATTAAGATGATTGGTCAAACTGTTTTCGAATACAGCGCAATACAAATTGATTTAATGCGCACAAAAATTAATATCAGGCTATATCTCTGCAATGCTTTAACATATTCTAACCAAACTTAGTACCTGTTATGTCAACCATGACTCGAGGCTTCCTGCAGAGTTTTGGGTCAGCGCCCCCTAGTGGTCCAGAGATACAAAAATGTGTTATTTTTTAATTATTGCTTCACAATGCTTTAGCCAAAAATCACAGAACTGGTCTCCTTAGATTCGTGGCATCATGCCGAGCCGTAGCATAGTCAATTTTCTCATTTCAACGATTCTTAGAGGCGGCCATTTTGAATTTTCTAAAAACGTACTTTTGCGAACTCCTCCTAGGCCGTAGCCCTAATTTTCATAAAAATTGAACCAGATCATCTTTAGACTATGCTGACAAAATGTTATTAGAATTAAGATGATTAGTCAAACTGTTTTCAAATAACGCGCAAATCAAATCGACTTCATGCGCACAACACTGACTGTCAGGCTATATCTCTGCAATGCTTTAACATATTCTAACCAAACTTAGTACGTGTTATGGCAACCATGACTCGAGTCTGCCTGCAGAGTTTTAGCACTCTAGTTGTTTGACACATCAGTTTGGTTACTGCGCTGCCTCTGAGTCGAACGTGATAAACCATTCAATCAAAGTGCTGAAGACCGTATTGATGATTTTTCAGCCATTTAGACTGAAGTCTTATTGAAATGTCTTTAGATGCTTACTGCCATTGGTCTGATGCTGCAAAATTGACCAAATGACCACCAAATAAAGTGAGGCTATATCATCGCAATGCATTAGTGTATTTTAACCAAACTTTCTGTGTGTCATGTGAATCGTGATTTGAGGCTACCTGTAGAGTTTTAGTGCAGTGCAATCTAGTGTTCTGGAGATATAAACAAAGTGGTGTTTTTGCTTATACATTCTTTGCTTATCACTTATGAAAAGAAAGTTTGAAAAGTCAACTATAGCCACTAGATGTCAGCAGAACATTATTCAAAAGTTATGAATTTCAAGTTGATAGATAAAAGTACTTTCATATACCACATTCACAAATTTGAGGTAATAATGACAAAATTACTTTAATGTTCTATGTCAGCAAAGCTTTGCTCAGTTGACACCAAACTTTGCACATGTCATTGTGACCTCAGTTTGACCCCAATACAACACAGTGCCACCAAATGATATAATATGATAAACATTTAAATCAAATCACTGGTGATTTTTCACCCAAGTTGCAGGTGAAATTAAGGTCTGAAAATTATTGTTGAAAATACTATTATACAAAAATAATGGAAAAGCAGTCAATTTATCAATACATTTTATTTAAAGCTTCTGTTGATGTTTTTGCTATTACTCTACAATATTTGTCAAACAACATTCAATTCTTAAAAAAGGTTCATAAGCAAAAACAATAGTAAAAATTTATTTTTTCATAAATAATATAATAAACAATAACATTATACATTGCAGTTTTCTATTTCAGAACTGTTTACATTAATTAAAACAAAAATAATGAAAACACAGGCATGTCTATTATTATCAATAAAATCATACAATGAGTAATTTGGCTTTAAGTACATTGTATCTGTTTTCCACAAATAGCAAGTAGTGGAGTCTTAGGTGGTATAGATCTAGAAAGAAAATTCACCAAGGTGGAGTTAGGAAGGCTGGAGTCAGTTTCAGTAGATGATGTTTTCAGTCATAGATGATGGTAGATGACGCTACAACAAAATAAAATAGAAATTTGTTGTCTTCATTGTGGTTTTATGCAATGCAATGGAAATTGATGTATAATATGCATATGAAAATATATGCAAAACAATATTTGTCAATAATAAATACACCAAAATCTATTCTCTGTGAAGACTTTTTGTTCAGCAAGAATCATAGAGTCAGATACCTTGATGGAGTCAAACAGATGGAGAGCTATGATTGAGCTTTAGGTGGTAGAGACCAGGAGGAAGCAGGAAAACACAATACAAAGGCAAAATCAACGAGGCTGGAGATCCAGATGGAGCCAGAGGATTTGAGAATCAGGGTGATGTTGTTGCTGCTGCCCGGCCACGAGGCCAATAGGAGTGATGAAGATAGTGGAGCTGTAGCGATCAAGGATCCCAGTGGAGTTAAAGGATTCAAGGGTGCAGGTATAATCAGATGTTTTGAAGTAGATGATGATAAATGATGTATAGGGTCATCAGAACCCTACAACACATTAAAACAAAATTTAGTTTTGTTCATTGTAGTTTAATGCAATGTTAAGAACATTATAATTAACAGAAGAAGACCTATGATTGAGCCTTAGGTTGTACACACAGAAGAAGCAGGAAAACAGAAGACCAAGGCAGAATGAAGGAGGCTGGAGACGAAGATGGAGCCAGAGGATTGAAGAATTAGGTAACTCTGCTGGACTGGAGGGCCAAGGTGGAGATTGGAGAGTTAGAGGGATAGAGGAACCAAAAGATTTAATGGTGCATGCATAGTCAGTTGATTTAAAGTAAAAGGTGATAGAATATGTGTAGTGTGCTCCTAGTCTTAAAAGTCAATACAGCATTTTTTTTTATGCAGTTGTATCTATCTCTATATCTATCTAAAATTAATAAATGTGTATACAAAAATCACATGCAAAACATTATTTATAAATATACTTACATGAACCTTCTGTGAAGATGTTTTTTTTTGTTCAGTAAGAATGGCTGAGTGGTATGCCTTGATGGAGGTTGAGAGATAAAGACCCATGGTGAAGCTGTAGGGAAAGTTAACCGGGACAGGGCTGGGGAAACTTAAAAAGACCAATTAGGAAGGAGTCAGGAAAACTTCAGACAAAGATGGAGCTACTGGGCTGAAGAATCAGGCCAGTAACTGGATGGAGCTAGAAGATGTGCAGATCTAAGCAGAGCCAGTGGGAATGATGATGGAGTTAGAAGTATAAAGGACCTTGGTGAAGAAGATGGATGACAGTCCAAAGTACAGTTAAGGGAATGAGTAAAGTTTTAATTCCAAAGTGTAGAAAATGATGATAGAAACCAAAACAAAAGGCCATTGTAAAGCTCTTTCCAGAACTTATGAGTAAACAAATCAAAAACATTCATGAAATAATGGTCTGGCTACTTGTCCAAATGTAAAGCTATGGACATACTATGAAGTGGTAACACTAATGACTGTGATTTTATATAATAGTCTAAACTTTCTTAATACTGTTGTGAGCAACAACAACAACAAGAAAAAAAAAACATAAAAAATAAATAAATAAAAATAAAAGATAAGAAAAGTAAAAGTAGGCCTGGGTTGGCTAGCACAATTTTAGGAAAAACGTCTAAATTCCTCCCCCAAACAAAATAAAGAATATATATATTGTGTTATTGTTTAGTCCTAAAAATGTAATGTAAATTTAAAAATGACAGAAGCATTGTATTAATTTATCCATTGTACTAATGTAACAACAAAATAAGAAGTATTACATGGAAAATAATTTGTATATTTTTTTCATTTGCATTTTAGACTGTTTTGATCATTGCTTTTAAGTGCAGATCTGAGAAAAAGTTCAGAGATTATAGGGTTGATTGGAACAGCAGAAAAGTTTTAATGTTAAAATAAAATGTTAAAAGAAAACACAACAAAAATACATGTTTGGGAAATTTCATCATGTACATTAGTAAGTTTGAAAATTAATTTTTTTAATTGTAGGTTGCTTTTTAGTTACTAAAATGGTTAGTCATGAAACATACCTAATTCAACCTATATTATATATATTTGAGTAATTTGTTTACTACATTCAATAAACACATCAGGTGCACAAATGATCCATTACTAGAGGAGGAAGTGACAAAAAAAAACTTTTTGTCAGTAGTGAGATGTTGAGTAGTTTAATACAAACTTTAAATAAAATGAAAAAATGTAATGAAATAAAAATTAAATAAAATATAAAAATAAATCCTGTGCCAATCAACCCCTGTGCCAGCCAACCCAGGCTCAAGTACCCCCTCAAGGGAGCCGCCATGTCTCCCTACCCACCCCCAATGGCAGGCGGTATACTTGTACATACATTTGTTCACAACAGTGAAATTACTATTGCCTGATGAAAACTATAGTAAGTCTGCACAACATCAACACTTATACCATCCATATCTTTTGTATAAACATGATCTATTAACGTACCTTTTCTGTGGTTGGATTGTGTACCTGTTGATTATATCCTTGTTCTTCCATTAATGTCAGAATTGTAGATGAAGTAAAGATGTCTTCATTAAAGTCTCCCATGATCATTTTCTTCCTGGTTGCTTTTCCATCTCGTCAATAACATGTAACAGCTGCTGTCGAAACATGTCAGTTTTAAATGATTTGGGCCTGTACAAAAGAGCAGCAGTTAAATTTACATGTGGAAGTGTAAAGTATAAACATTCTATGTTCAGTTGCTCAGGAGTGAAGACATTACAGTCAATTTTCTCAGACCAATACATTCCAACTCCACCTCCTCTCTGCTGTTGTAATTCAGTAAAAAGAGCAGTACTGTTGTCATAACACTTAGCTCTTGGGTTGTGCTTGAACACAAATCCTGGTATTTGTTGATCTTGTGCTTTGTCATCAGCATTTAACCATGTTTCTGTCAAACAAATACAATCAGCATTCATTAGAGGTCTGTGTGCAAGAACATCGTGAAAGTGGGCATTCAGACTTTGTACATTAATTAGAGCTATTTTGAATGTATCAAATGATTTAGTGGAACTGTACTGCTCCAAAGAGAATCGTGACATATCTTTCATAGCCAACTCAATTTTGTCATTACAGAATATAACAGACTCTTCAAAGTCCTGAATGATCAATCCACTAAGAGATCTTACACGGCTCAATGCAACATATGCTTGTCCTGCTGTAAAGATTTTCTTAAGTGATACAACAGCTTTATCAACAGTGAGTCCTTGTACTTTGTGAACCGTGCATGCCCATGCCAATCTGAGAGGAAACTGACGCCTTATTCCTCCATCATTTGAGACTTGGTCTTCTTGTACTGTAATTATTGTTGAGTTTTGGGAAAATCTCTGTCGTGTTTTAGATCTCTGAATTTTGCCAACATTTTGATTATCAAACTCCACATGAATAGCTGACGGGAAAACATCATCCTTGTTTTGGCTTTCACTTATGTGGACAACTGTACCAAAAGCTCCATTGACAAGACCATCAGCAACATCAATATTCTTTTTTAACATGACTTTTGCTCCAATACCCAGGGAAACACATTTAGATAAACATGAGTTGAAAACATTCGTATGGAATCCAACTTTACGTTCCATTCGTCCAGTTTTTGAATTTTTTATATAATCTTGAGCATTTATAGTGATTGCGTCTGGGCAACATTCATGTAGTCTTTCAATGTTGTATTTATCAACTTCAGCATTTGTAGCAAAGATGTGAATATCATTACAATTCTCCCCTGTTTCACATTTTTCCAACATAGCAATATCAGTAACAGTAAGACATTCCTTTTTCTTACGTACTCTCAGTCGATTTAACATTTCAGCAAAACTTGGATCTTCTTGTCGAACAACTTTATTTAATTCAGTAAGTTCAAAGTTATTCTGCCATAGGTTTACTCCTTTTGTGTCAGCATAGAGAGCCGTTCCTTTAACAGGCGGAAGCTGATAAAAATCCCCAACTGCAATAATACTTACTTTTCCAAAGAAAGAATAATCACCTGTTTGTTTTATTTGTCTCAGTCTTCCGTGAACATATGACAAAAGGCGATGGTCAACCATAGACACTTCATCGATAATCAAAATTTGCAGGGTAGCCAATTTTGTGCGTAATGAATTTATTTTGTCATCACCAAGAGGTTGATATGGCAGTTTAACACTTGCACCAATTGAAAATGAATTATGAATAGTTGCAGCACCGATGTTGTACGCAGCTACTCCAGTTGAAGCGGTCAAAAGTACAGTAATGTCATCAGGATTGTCAGACAGCTGAGATAACAGTCTGTAAGATTCATAGTGTATTGCCTTAATTAGATGACTTTTTCCTGTGCCTGCTCCACCAGTGAGAAATAATCGAAAAGGTTCAGGGTTTTCTCCAAGTATTTTTCTAGACACCACTGTACTTTATAGAAGACAGCAGATTGTTCCTCATTTAATGACCTTAGTAAATGCAAAGCATCACCTCTAGGCATTGTGTTGTGGTTTGTTTCAATGGTACATTCAGTTTGAGGGTTTCCTGTAAGATCTGGAATAAGTTCTCGACTGTCATCTTCATCTGGTAACACTTTATCCTTCATCAGTTCTATGCATTCATCACGCTGTTTTTCTGTTTCAGGACATATCTGGGCCCAGGCATCTTCTAAATTAATATTCTGGTCCAAAAGCTGTTTAGCTTGCTCAATTTTATCAGTGTCCTTTTCAAACAATTCTCTGTTGGCATCAACAATTGATCTCACTTGTTTCAGTTCAGAACAACATTTTATGACACCACTCTTGTAGAACTCCTCATATGTGTGATAGTTGCTCGGCTTGAGATCACAGTCATCATAATGTGGTAAGAAAAGCTGCAGCAATGAATGATAGTATTTCTCTGGATCTTTTGTGGGTGAAAACCTGGGATACCGTACTACTGCAGGTTCAGTTCGTGTCCTTCGCTTTACATAGCCATTGTTGTTATTGAGTTTAATAATTGGATTTTCTGCTGTTTTGTTTTGTGAGACAACCTCAGATTTTGTCAGAACTCTGTACTCAGAACAAAAACTAGCGAGACATAGATGTTCTATTGGCTCTTTCTCTGGTCTGCTTTTGTACCTGTCAATGGCACTTGTCATCCAAAAGCTGCCTTCATCATCAGACTGGTCATTTTCCGCTTTACTTCGGAGCATATGCAAAGGCAAACTCATCTTTACAGGATTTAGTCCTATTGGAATAAATTGCACTTTCCGGGAACATTCCTTCATATGCATGCCTGTCAGTCTGTACACTGCCTCTTGAGCTGAAATTTCTCTGTTGTGCAGATAGATACTTCCCAACTCTTTTAATGATGCTTTAGCTTCAAGATTTCCATTGATCGCTTCATTTTGTGCACGTTGAAGCAGCAGTCCCATTTCTTGTTCTGCTTTAGTGATGTAAGTGAGTATATAGACAACTACAGAAAAAGCATCTGTGACATACTGAATATCCATATTCCCTTGCCAAGCACGCAGTAAATCTCTGTTGTACTGGTTCACCCAAACATCTTTTGGATTTCTTTTCAAAACAATACTTTTCTTTTTGGAATAGTTGTTGTATGCATTTTCAAACATAGTTTGATTAATTCCAATAAATGAAAAAAGTCATTAACCGAATCAAAATCACATCAGAATTTAAAACAGTTTTCACTGTCTTTATAATTGTACTTGCTATGTCATCTTCATCTTTCCGTTTCAACTCATCTGCATGAGTTTGTCTTGTAATAAACGTACGTGAAGATGGTGGTCGTGGAAAATTAAATCTGCAAACTGTATTTTTCTTCCGGCATGTTTTAGAATGTTTTGTACTGTGCTTCTGAACACTGTTCACGGTTTCATAAAGTACTGTGTCATTTTCTGGAGGAGTCTCACAAGTGATGTAAGTGTCAATGAATTCAGCAACTACAGGATCATTGTCTGCATCATTATCGTTGAGCTTCGGAGCATCTTCCACCCAAAACAGACAGTGAACATGTGGAGAACCACGTTGTTGAAATTCAACACGGTAAAAGTAATCTATTACCTTGCCTATAGGATTTGCTGGTGACATTATGACATTTTTTAAAAAACAATGCCATCTGTGATCAAACATCCTCGCTGCAGTGACAGGATTTCGTCTTATAAAGCCACATTTTTCAGACCAGTCAAGCTCTTCAACATTTATGTGTTTCTGCTCTTGCTTAATAATAGTGTTCATCATTTCTGGCCATCTCAGATCAGCAGAACTAAAAGATGCAAAGAAAGTTGGTATGCCTAGTTGTCTAATCAGGGCAAACAAATCTTTTTGCGTGGACATCCAATAGGGAGGAGTTCCTCTTACTGGTCTTAAGAACTTATATCCTTCATCATAATTTAGTATTTTTTGCAAGGAATCAGAGTTGGTTAACATTTCAGGTGTGACGTTTAAGGAAGTTTTCTCAGAGCCTTTCCTCAGTGCAATTGATACATTTGACACAATTTGATCAACTTCTGATAAATATTGTGCATAAAAAATGAAGTCTGTGTTCTGTGCAAAACGTCCATCTGCATTTAGTAGTCTTGCATTCAGGTATCGTGACAATGTTATTCTTTCCTGTCTTTCATCATGAAATGTTGGACCACCAGTAGGATAGAGAACAGGGAAACACTTTGCCTCATTGTCTTTATCGGTCAGCAGTCTGACAGGACTGTTACCTTCACCTGGTGCTACATTTAATACATCATGAAAATGTTGATCTATTATTTCTGAACCCAGATTAACAGGTTGTAGTGATGTGTCTGACAAAAGACCAGCTTGTTCTTTAATATATGTTAAATCTTCCTCTGGTTCATCATCACTTCCTTTATCATCATTTTTAACTATTACATCTTGATCGTCCATTTGAAAATCATCAGCATTTCTGTCTAAATCATCAGATTCATTCAAAGAGTTTACCCACTGCTCATTGAACTCCACATCATTGTAACACTTATTATTTCTTACCAAATAAGACAGTGCATGTCTGACACGATCAGTGTTGACATATTTATATTCATAATGGCCTTTATATGATAATTTCCGTTTGAGTTTTATCCTTATCATGTGGTCATCACATTCATTGCGTGGAAGAATATTTGAGACATTTGTGGTGTTAACAGGAACACACACTACAGGTCCATGACAGCCATTCTGTTTTCCACGGGGAAGGCAAAGCAATTTCATGAATGGAATATTTCGTGCAATAAGATGTCCTTCCAATGAGTTCAGACCTTTTAGTTCTTTTGGAATCTCCACCAAGTGCATGTTGTTGGCAACACTCACTTCAGGCAATTTCCCAACAAGGATTTTACGATGGCATGTATAGCAAATCCACAATTTATAATCCTGATTACCTGATAAATGGCATCCATTCTCACATTCAGTGCTGCAGACATGTAAATACTTTAGTGTGATGCATGTTTCAGCCAAATCAGCAATTTGTGTATTCCTCATTTTATAGCAATCTCTTTTACATTCAATAACCTGTTTTCTGAATAATAAACGATGACAAACACAGCAAACAAATTCTGGACCTGTACTGACTTCTTGATGAAATTGATTAATAATGAAATCAATGTCTTTCTGTCTGTCTTTCTGTTTTACAGACATTTCAGATCTTTTTTGTAATTTACTCATACGAAAGTTTTCATCATCATGGTATTTCTGTTTAGAATATTGACACACTCGTGCTTTAAATGTGGGATTTGTTCTGTATTTATTGTTTAAATATTCACACATTTTTGTTTTAAAGGTGGGGTTTGTTCTGTTTTTGTTCTTTGAATATTCACATACACGTGCTTTAAAAGCTTTATTACTCTTATATTTGCTCTGGGAATACTCCCTGACTCGTTTCTGAAAAGTAACATTTGTAGAATACTTTATCTTTGAATTTTCACACTTTGCCTGCTGCACATTAATATTGTTCTTATATTTACCTCGAAGATTATCAAGTACTTTCTCTTTATAATGAATATCTTCACAGTATTTTGTTTTAAAGTTCTCAATCTTTCTTTGTCTGTAATTGCTGTCTTCACAATATTTTGTTTTAGAGTTCTGTATCTTTTTCTGTCTGAAATCAGTATCACTGTGGTATCGTTCACGTTCTCTTTTACTTTTAGGGGACTTTGCAGTGTCATTTAGTTTTCTTTTTCTTAAAGAGCGATTAATGGTCTGATCAGCCACTTTAACATCACATGTTTCTGCACAAACATGTTCTTGACCTTTATGTTTAACACACGTTACCACCTCATAGTGATTTCCATCGCAGTGCTTCAGATAAATGGCATTATCAGTAAATGGCTGTTCGGTAGGTACATGTGCATTCCACCTGTCATCATTAAAGGTCATTACATTTAGTTTTAAAAGATCAGCAAGACCAAATAATTCCACATGACTTCCCCATGTTCCAGAAAAAAACATTTTAGACTGTGTCAAATAATCTTTCACTGATATATGATCTTCTCTTAAGTATCTCATAAATTTCAAGCTGTTACTTTCAAGATGTTTTACAACTGCACGTCTGATTTTCAAGTGTTTCTCCTGATTTCCACATATTGCATGTGCAACTGACCTAAATAAGCAATTCCCATCTCCTTTAATGGATTTTGTTTTGCACGGTATTCCTAAAGAACACACACCTGAGCCTTGAACACCAATGCTTTCATTAGTCAACTGTAAACGAGCACACAAAGCATCCTGATCTGCAGAAGTTAAAGGATTAAAAGTGAACTCAGTATTTATCGCTTTCTCCAACAATTACATCGCCCATTAATAAACTGTCATTTAACTCGGTCACGTGATTAAGGTTCGACTCAGGCCACACTGGTATCTTACAGGAATTCAGGGCGTTCTGATCAGTTTTACAAACACTTGCTGGTTTCTCCACACGTGTCCGTTTACCACCTCTGACACACTTCCTCTGTATTGTTGACACTGCAGGTGACACGTGACTGACGTGGACTCGTTCATCGGACTTACTAGAACTGGCCTCATCAGCTGTTGCCTTACCGATCAGTGTTGCGTTCACACCTGTCACTTCAAATGGTTTTCCCTGAGCATTCAGTGACATTGAAAGGTTAAGAACATGTTCAAAGAGCATATTTATGTCTTCACAGTACACTACTACACTCGTGCCTTGACCCTGATCAGCCATACCTTTACCATCACGTGAATGAGAATCGACCACAGCAAATCTGGAATCCACCTTTATGACAGCACACACATTATCCTGAATGTTTAACAGACAAGCATCAAACTGAAACAGAGCCCTCTGAAGCGCTTCTTCCAAGGACATGCACACATCTCGCAAAGATTCTTCATAAAAATCAACACCAACAACTCCAGACAAAGACTCGCCATGATTTATTGACAATGTTGTGTTATAGAGTGTGTGGACTGTGGGCAATTCAGCAACTGAAACATATCCCCGCTGTGATGGATCGTTGATCTTCCCCTGTGATCGCATAGATATGTACAGTTCATCTCCATGCAACAGAACGGCATTCAGGTCCTCTGTTGTCCACGTCAGCACATTCTTCAGTACATTCATCATGACCGCCGTGATGCTGTTTACTGCACACTGTCTGTTTCTGCTGAAACCAAACCGCTCATCACCTTGATGGAAGGCACCAAGTAGGAATTTCTGAGAACAACAATCAGAGTTAATGACATGTAAAGATTCGGTAATATCATTCCAGCTTTCAGCAGCATTGGGAAGAATTTTTGGAGCATTTTGGCAAACTTTTGGAACATTTTGGCAAACTTTTGGAACTTTTGGAACATTTGGAACATTTTGGCAAACTTTTGGAACATTGTGGTAAATTTCAGGAGCCTTTCGGCAAACAGGGAGCGTCATAGGAGCCTTACGGCAAACATGAGGGTTTTTTATGTCAGGGCTCTGTTTATCAGAGCTGTCAGCAGCAGGCAAGTCAATGGAGGAACTGAGCGCATAACGCTCAGCATACCTCCTCTTGGCTGCCTGGGACCGGCGGAAACCTTTTCCACGAGGCATCTGCAATCACATAAAAACACACAGAAAGCAGTTTAGAACACTGATGACTACATGTACATTTTACTTACTCAATTATTAATATCATTAAAAATATATATTGATTTTTAAATAAAGTTAAAACTAAAGCAAATAAATGATTATTTATACCCTTAATGATTTATATATTTATTTTAACCAAAAACCTCCTAAACATAAATGCATTTACATTCACTCAAATACAGTAATACCTAATGTGTTACATAACTCAATGTGTTATTTTGCACACACACAGACACACACACACACACCTAATTAATCATAAAAAAAAAAGATTGATTTCTCAATTGAATGCTGAATTGAAATTACAGGGATTTGCCTGCCTAATAAACCTTCAACAAAATCAAAGCAGTTTAAAATATGCATTTATAGCATATGATCTTCCAGACATCATCAAGTTTACATATTTATGTACTTTCAAACCCACAGTATCAATATTTTTCTGTTGCATACATTTGTAGCACAGAAGTACTAGCATAAAACTTTTCTATTTGTGATAGACACTGATGTTTCTGGTAGTGATCAAAATATAGCAAATTACATTTTAAAACTAACTTCACACTTCAAATAAAGATTGTATGAGTACATTAGGCTAGAGATGGAAGCAAGCACCTTAAATGTACAATAATACCTCAAAATACAAGCAAAATTCATTCCAAGGCAAACCTTGTAACTGTAAATGCTGATATTTACAAGCATGTTTTCCCATAAGAAAAAATAATTCAAAAAAACTATCCATTTTACAGCCATAAATGAAGTTTTTTTTTAATATGGACACACAATTATAGTACATGTATACAGGATAAGATTCATGTGATATCAAATAAATGTGGTTTTGATTATACATTTTTACAAACAGTAGTGGCAGGTGTGGAGGAGAGAAGAAGGGGGTTGTTATGCAGACACTTGATTCCATATCGTATCTTATTTAAAATTAAATGCACATAACTTAACATACAATGTTTTTTTTTTTTTTTTACTTTTGATTTAAGTTTTTCTGATAACTTTTCTTCCCTTTTTTTACTTGACTACCCTCACTTTCACTTTGTACAAACCATTTAACAAAATACCAATTGAGGGAGATTTGTTTCTTTCTCTCGTCAAAAAGAAGGGAGGTGTCATAAAAACAGCGCAGAACCATGACCAGTAGATGATTTATCAGGGTGTTTATTTTCAATGAAAATAACCTTCTGCCACATAGCCAGCCCTGCCTTATTTTCACTTTTAGAAATGGTCTCCTCTGGTTCATCCTCCTCTTCACCACTGTTGAGCTCTTGCAACACCTACATATGTTCATCATCTGCAGCTTGATCAGCTCCTTAGTCCACAGTTCCTCCTGATGCTCTTGTGTGTTAGATCACTCACTGCATGCTTTAACCACATTTATTTTCTTCTTCTCACTAACATTCTTACCACTCACTTTCTTAGAGCTCATTGCTATTATGAAGAATAATGCACAAAATGGAGAGAAAATCACCTACTCGTGGGTGATGCATACACAAATCAGTGAACACCTGAAGTTAATGTGCTTTGACGTCAATACGCGAAGCGTATCTCAAATATTTACTTGTATCTAGAAACAAAAATCTGGCCAAAGCCTTACTTGTATTTGAAGGTGTTACTACATTTGCTTTTGAATCATTCATTCAAGAAATTCATGCAAAAATTACTGATTCATTCAGTAGCCAATGAAATAAACTACTGAAATTTTTACCTCAGCACTGCTCCATTGGTTCCAGAATTCACATAAAAAAACGAAACAAACAGAAATTAGTCAGTGATGCAGTATTCCTGAAAATAAAACATACATTTAAAATATGTCAAATTCCCCTCACACTTTTACATGCATCTTATCAAACACATCTATCGTCATTGTGCAAAACACATATGAAGTGTCTTTTGTAGACCTTACAATAAAACAAAGAAATCAAGAAACAATATGGACAATATGATGCCATTTTATGATTCAAGCCCTACATGTAATTTTACTTATTAACCTGTTAAGATTATTTAAAATTAATAATTCCTTCAATTGAGTTAAAACTAAAGCAAATAAATGATTATTTGTACCCTTAACCATTTATACATTTGTTTTAAGGAAAAAATTCCTTAACATAAGAAATGCATTTAACATTCACTAATATGTAAATCAATTAACTTTTTAACTGTAATATATCATTCATAGTTTAAACAAAATTAAGTCCTTGTAAGGCCTGTATTCTTAGAATAACATAATGCTTATTTGACTCACCTTGAAGAATTTCTGGAGGTTTTCTGAAAAACACAAAGTAAAACATACAATTTAGATCAAAACACAAGGATACGTAATAAAATTATATTGTAATGAATAATTTAGACAATTATCAGTATTTATTTTCTTTCATTATAATCATTACTTGTAATTACTCAATGTGGTATTTTTATACATGTACATAGACACCCACTGTTAATTGATCATGAAAAGGTTTCTCAATTAAAATACTGAATTGCATTCATAAATTACAAGGGTTTGCCTCTCTAATAAAACCTTTAACAAAATCAAAGCAGCAGTTTCAAATCTGCATTTATGATCATCTCCAGAAAATCACCTATGTTTACGTATTTATGATCTTTCAAACACACAAAAACATTCTTACAGATTTAAATATTACATTCTTACATTACGTTGTAATTGAATGTAACATTACATTATGTTCTTAGTATTACATTCTCCACAGATTCAAAGTGGCAAATCCATGAGCTCAAACAAAAAATATCCAATATATTCACAAGTACTGGCATAGCCTGTCACATGTTGTGTTGTTTTTATACACGACATTTGTCATTGTGGCAAAAAACTGAAAAACAAAAGAACTGTATCCTAAGTCGGTCACTATCATCTTGATTCAGACATTCAGACATGTTTCGGTTCATTTAACGGCTAATTTGTCAAGTGATTACTGTCAAAGGGTAAGGCACGCTGTTCTACACATATTTGTCTTTGTATGTAAATTTTGAAGTATTTTTGTCAATATTTAGGTGTTGAATGTTTGTATTAAATTCATTGTCTTTGATTTAAAAGCGAAAACAATGCTCAAGTCGCCTCGGCCGACACTCTGGCTAGTTGCTAGCGTGAGTGTAAAGTGTGTTTATCTTATCAACAACAGGACAATTAGGCCTGAAAGAAGTTCAGTTTTTAGCTACTTTGACTCCCAACCAATTAAAGATCTGCCCAGTGTATGACAAGCTTTATGATGTTTTTATTCCGTGAAAAGTAAAAATATATACTGCCACAAAAAGGCTTTGGCAACAGTCTCATCTTGAGTGTCTGAATCAGGGTGTGGAAAAAACAAAACCTTTCATAAAAGAAAATGGCTGGTAAAATCAATTTGAGCAACAGACTGATGTGTTTGTTAATAATTTTATATTAATCCAAATATGTTCTGCTTTTAAAATAACTGGAGTCATTTTACTACCAGACAGATATATTTTTGATCATAATATCCTGTTTAAGCTAAAAATGAGAAAACCAAAGAAATATCATCAAATCTGTTAAAATATGGCTGGACATGTCCCCACAAGTCTCAGAACATGTCCCAAACAGTATCAGGTAATTTACAGTCTATCCTGAAAACGATCAGATAATTTGTTCTTTAACATTGTCTTTTACATTAGTGTTAGGCCTTCCTTTAACCCTGTAATATTATAACTACGCCTTTTCTTGTTGGAGTAATTAATTTCTCTATTGTTGTAGTGTGTGAATGTTATATTGAAAATGTCTTTGTTTTGGGTAGAAGAAAAGCTGAGTGAGACAGACAAATAAAAAGAAAGAATGCAAACAAACTAAAAAAAAGGGTAGGTTTGTGCAAGCAAAAGCATGACATTCATTTTGTACAACAGTAAATGTTAAGTATGGTTAAAAATCACATTTTTATAACAATATACATATAGATTAATATCATTCTTGAAACATACTTATATTCTCATCAATTAACAAATGCAAAATAAGACAGAAAGTCTGGTCAATGGAATCAAGAGTCCACAGCACAAACCATACAGGAGGCAGAGAGGCTCACCATCAGCCCTGAAGTCCAGCCTAAATAAAATTGTATTTATATAGCCCAGTATCACAACAATTGCCTCAAAAGGCTAGAGAAAAAAAACAAAGACAAACAGGTTAAAATAGAGAACATACCCTGTCCTTAGACCATCCATCAGGGTCAGAGGAAACACTCATAAAAAGGCAGTTAGGGACAAGGAAAACCAAGAAGAACCACAGACGGAAAATCCACTCCCAGGACTGACAGGCAGTGCAGTGGACGTGTCTAGGACAGACACTGACAACTACTCAAAATGTACAAAATGACAGTAAATCAGTTTTAATATGGTCTTTAACTGAACCAGCCCAATAAAAAGTTCTCAACCCTGAAGATGGCTTGACAATACAATCCACTCTATGCCAGTTATCATTGAGTAACCATGATGTATGACAAGGGGACCCTTTAAATTCCTCCTTCACTTCTGAAACTCAGTGATTTGGGGGTATACCCTGTTAGATTTACAACTGTGATGAGGGTGATACACCTCATATACCACAACCAATGCCTTTGTTTCTTTGTTGTTTCTTTGTATTTAATTAAATACAAACAGCCTGCAACAACATCATTATCTTGTCTAAATGCTCATGTTATGGATGTCAGAAAGTCCTTCACCCCCAGGATGAGAACATGTACACAGACTATGATCCTGTGAGCTGCTCAATTGTCTACAGCAGGTGCTAGTGAACATGCCACACACTACAGCAGTGACTGAGGAGCACAGTATAGTCCCTCAATGTTCAGGAAATGTTATACACATTCACAACAAAGCAAGAACAGCAGCAGGGATGGCTCAAGCTTTGGCCAGAAGAAATCAAGATGCCTGGACAACACTATTTTTCTCAATTGAATTCTCCACTTTTTTTTTTTACAAATGACGAGTGTTTCCTTTCATGCTGTGAACCCCTTCTTAAGCCTTTGATGGTTTCCAGCTGCCACTAGAGACAAACATGGCCAGTGAACCTTCCTGCCTCCAATACAAAAGAAAGTACATTTTCATCACAGAAACTTTCAGTACTATTTGTAATATTATATTATTTCTTAATGCCATTAACACCAGCAGGGAGTGCCTCTTTGCATCCTGACCTACTTCCACTCCTTCCAGTGTAAGCATCCATTTTACTGGTAACAAGGAAGAAATGTTAAACGTCACCTTAACTACAGTAAAAGTTAATCTAGATATAAATTTAATAAAAGGCCAGCCACTGTAATTTTTACTTTTACACAAAAACAGAAATCTCTTATTTGAAGATGATTTCCAGTCAGCTGAACAAGTACAGCAAAATAAAGTTATCAGAAAACACGACAGTACCTGCATACTCTAGAGTGAGTCAATGAAAAAAGAATACAATTGATCAAAAACCAAAGTATTGCATCCCACATTTAAGGTAAATGTTTAGGATATATTTTTAATTAAATAGATACCAGACTACTTTACTTTTGTTAAGTGCCTGTGGTCAGGCTAAACACTTTTTCTCTGAATGTCAATTCTTTAAAACTACTCAACTTTCGTCACACATCACATTATGTTTGATATATTTGTGAAATATTTATGTTATGAACTGAAAGAAAGCTTATGCCCCTTTACTTTAAAGAAGTTTGTAAATAGACAATTATCATATGTTGAACACCTCACTCATGGAACATGAAAATATTTGCTTATTACTTGGGAATGCATTGTATAACACCATTTCATTTATCCAATTGTACACACAAGTCTTCACACTTATACTACTAATGCCTAATAAACTATCTGCCAATACTGAACACTTTATTCATTTGTCTGCAGGCAAACCACAGTCCAATGCCATAAATAAAGATGAGTGTATACTCAACCAGAAACACTTTTCCCCTTCATCTACAGCACACTGCATCTTCTCAACCAACAGTCTCTCAACCTCAAGCTTTTACTAAATCATCATACAGCTCACAAAATATAAGCAACCCGTCTCTTTGCCATCAGCTGTTTTTTTTTTTTGTGCAGCTACCATCATCAGCTGCTCATGTCTCTGCTCCAACGGAGATCTACCATAAAGTCTACTCAGTCTCAGTCTACGACTGTCATGGTCGAACCCCTTTTTTGATCTATTAATAATTAATAAATTACCATCATGGTTTTCTTTTGAGTCTCTCCATGTTGAAATGTGTTCATGTGTTGGCTTACTCAAAAATTGTAAAACATATTTATTTTATTTCTGTTACAATATTCAACATGTTATTTAATATTATATATATTTTATATTTATACAACAGGATGTTAAAATTTTTTAATGTATTGTGATTTACAGTACTCTGACAAAGAAAAACACTTGACACAAGTGTTGACTTGATGCCATTTGCAGATCAAAACATCATGTTACTTTTGACACAAGCTAAAGTATTATGGTTTAACTATACTTAAACTCAAACTCAATTTATAATGATTTCACATTCTAATATGTAAGTGTATAAAACAGACAATTAGAAATAAAAATTGGTAAGACATTTTCAACTATTTCACAAAAAAAACAGCAGGTGGTATTACAAACACATTTGCATTAAGATTTTCTTGTGGAAAATTGTACAAAATAAATAATTTTATGTTGAGATGTATATAGTACACACTATGTGTTAAATAATAACAACTACTGTATCCCAGACATAAAAAATGCTAAAATCGAGCTAAACGTGAGTGTATGGGATAGTAGTACTGTGTGACTCAGGATAATATTAGCTTAGCGCTAAACACTCGGGCAATACAGTTTGTTTTATGACCATGGTAACAACATTTCACAAACAATTAATTCAAACAATATATGGTTAAAACGTAAGAAATTACACTTCATTTTAAGACCACTTAGTCCTCTGAACTCCACAGACAAACGACGTCATCACCCATTAAAGACTAAAAAAGTTATCGAATTTTAGCTCAAACCGGATACTCAGGAAACTCAGGACACGTTTGTGACAAGGCCCAGACTCAGACATTCCACATGAACATTCATGCTAAACAACAAACTACAAATCTGTGTCTCGCTAAAAACTATCATACACTAACACAACACTATAAATATACATCATATACCACTAGTTCATCACACTTTTGCATTCTTATTAAGCAGCATCTACACCACAATAACAAGGCCTCGTTTGCGCTTAAAAACCGCACCTTTGTGCACTACTTTGCACAAAATAATCATACATACATATTATTCAACATAAACATACTTAAAATATATTAAAAATATTATGGATTGCCACTAATAAAACATAGATTGAGAAGATTAATTACAGAAGGCATGGTCTTACCTTTGTCCGTAAGCGAAAGAAAATGGCACCCTCAGAGAAAACGCCTTACATACAAAGCACACGTGAGTGTTTGGGAGGTAGGTGTACAGCAGTGCAAGCCAATAGGAACGCAGTAAAATCCGATAGGCATGTCAGACGAAGCGTCACAAAACACCCGGATTCCAATCCCAGCTTGGCTAAAGTCCAACTAAGTTAACATCTTAAGGCCACGCCATACGGAGCCGGTGCATTCCCTATCCGATAATTTTCTCCTCTAAAAAAAAACGTAAACATGGCCTCGGCTCAAGAAATATCAGCATACACAGGAAACCACTAAATCCGACTGACGGTGTAGTATATATGCCAGACCAGTATGAAGCGCTGTCATTCTGCCACAGATATTGTGGGCTCTGGAGCTGCTCTCGGGAGAAGAAGAAAGCATGTGGATTTATATGAATATAAGAGAGACCCGTGGAAACCTAACTATTTTACATCAGTAACTTTAAGCTTTTGCTACACCCAAAGATTGTTTTTGGTTTCACTTTGTTTTCCAAGCTTTTACCCAGTATGTCTTCATTTTTGTTAATTAGTTTCTTAGTTGCTGCTGCTCATGAATGGAGATCGCTTGCTAAAAGCTAACGCTAGCTGTTTTTGATTTAACTCAGCTGATTTATATCACTTTTTCATCGCATACAACTGCACTAAATGAACCACGCTCCAGTTTCTAGGTGAGTACAGTGTATGTCTTAAAATACTGCTCAGAATATATACATTTGTTATAAGTTTGTTGGCTGACCCAAGGTGGCCGCTAAAGTGCTAATTTACTGCTTCACCATTTTACGATAGCTTCATATGACACACTGGACCAAACTTGGTTAATAATATTATATACTGTCATATCTAACCTTCAATTTGGAACGAATTAAGCATAATGCTCTTTTTTTGTTTTTATTAAGATAAGGATAAATGTGTCTGACTAATTACTGTGTAGTTTGCAAACCCAGTAAATGCCATAATATAATCATAATAATATAACCAAACATTAGAAGTGAGCTTAATGTACTCTTTTACAAAGATCTGGGTTGTGTCATTTTGATAAATACATTTGACACATGACTGTTTTATGAAAATAGATATTGTTCTCTCACAGATTTCCTAAAGGTGATGCTGTCAGACTGAGGCTGATCAGAAGAAAGACTCTTGGTTGTGGTGTGAGCACTTTGAAGAGGATATTCAGACAAAGGTGGGTGTTACATTACACTACACATTACATTAACCATTACACCTGCAATGCCCACCAACCTCTGAGACTTTTTACTCTAGAAAACACTTTCCTTACTCTACAGTCAAACATCCCTTAAACATTACTGTAGCTAAAGTGCATGTGTTAGTTTTATATTTATACATTTCTCATCTGTAAATCATGACAACAGTCACAGGTAAATGTTTAAGCCAGGTTTTAAACATGACTGACATTACCTCTGACCCACCACAGTTCACATTAAAGTATTATATTTACGCAAATGTAAGTTCAAATCAAAGTCAACTATTTTCTAATAAACAGTTCTTACACACACAGAAACACAGTGAGCTGTGAATAAAAACTAAGATATGTGTTTTTTTTCTGTGATTAACAGTACATCTCATGTTCAGAGGTGACCGGCAAGAATTGTTTTAAACATAACTTTTTACTTTGTTCTCTGTTTTTGCAGAGCTCCTCTACAGTTACCTGTCTGCTGCTGCTTTTCTGTCGGCCCACTCCAGTCAGGTCCAGTACTGTCCAGTCATCAGTCTGCAGCTCTGTTCTTCTCTGCTCCTGGACAGTTGACATAGCCCAACCTCGTCTTCCTCAGCTTCATTCTACATCACATCCTGGTCCATCTACAACTTCAGTATTTTTTAAATAAACTTAAACAAAATATAATCTCCATTCATTTATGTGCTTCTAGGTTTAAAAGCATATATAAACTATTTTTTAAGATCTTGAATCTGACATAATTTATACACTTTGTTTTTAAGTGCACACAGTTAATAACTTGCAAAAGGTTATTTATTCTTTTGTAAAGAAACTTTTAAATAACAAAGTAGAATGAAAGTAGATGAAAGCAAAAGATAAAACTTTAAATCATTTATTACTATAGTGTTATTTTAGAATGCCATAAAGTTGTGCTTCAAAGATGGAAGGCTTTCTTGAACTTTCAGGTTCCTCTTGAGGTCTTTGACCTGCAGTTGCACAGGTAAGAAAACTGAAAAACAAAAATCAAAACTCCTTTAACACATATTTACTCCATCTCAAAAATACAGCATCTTTGACTACAATTTCTAAATAACCAGTTTCTTACAAAGGTATGAAACGTTTTTATTTTAAGAAAACTATCATTAACCACAGATGCTAAGATGGATACCATACAGAAACTATAAATCTATATGATCATCTTTATATACTTTTACAACATACAGTTTATAATTACAAGAATATCTATTGATAAACAGTTTAGTACTATTGCTAGCTGTAGATGTATTTTTGAACAAAGATGAAAAACATGGTTCTTAGTAAAGTAGGAGAATATTTAAAAAACTTAGATATTGGTGTCAAAGTGAAATTCACCTGAAGTGGTGCAACAGCAGAGGGCTCATTGAAGGAGCAGAGATGTTTTAGCTTAGATCTCTATCGAAGCCAATAACAGTAGAAGGGGTAAATAATAGTGACCTGAAAGGGACATATAATCATTAAATTAGATAATGCTTACCTAATAATACATTTCGTTTTACCAATATATTAAAATAATTTGGGTAAAAACTAAATATAAGAAAAGCAATTACTTTTAATAACTAATGCCATTAGTTATTAAAACGAGAATTGGCAATAAAAAAGGAAACACTGCTCTGGTTACAGTTAACTACTAGCATTTATTCACATGCAGGTAACAATGTTTTTAATACCTTAAAAAAATACTTTCAATACTATATGTTGATTAAAATCAAGTATATAGGTACTTCATATACGTCATTATGAGTGAAATTAATGAAATAAAACATTTGAATTACAAATTAATATAACATTTACCTCAAGTTAGCCAGCAGTCAAAAATGAAGCAAGCACCCTATGACGTCATTTTCCATCATGAATATTTTCCCATTTTGAATTTTACTAAATACTTTTTCAAACTCCTCCTATATCCCATTTGACCGATTTTCACAACAATTTAACCACATCATCTCCAGACCATGCTGACAAAAAGTTATTAGAATAGAGATAATTGGTCAAACCGTTTCAAATACCGCGCAAATGAAATCGACTTAGTGCGCACAAAAATAAAAGTCAGGCTATATCTCTGCAATGCTTTAATATTTTCTAACCAAACTTAGTAGGTGTTATGGCAACTATGACTTGAGGATGTGTGCAGAGTTTTGGCACAGCGCCACCTAGTGGTCTAGAGATACAAAAATATGACATTTTTATTATTACTTCAGAATGCTTTAGCCAAAATCACAAACTTGGTCTCTTTAGATGCGTGGCATCATGCCGAGTCGTAGCATAGCCAATTTGCCCATATCAACTATTTTGGAAGTCGGCCATCTTGAATTTTGTCAAAAAGTGGTATATTTTTGAGCATTGCGCATCATTACAAAACTTGATATGCGTCTTCGGCATCAAGCCCTGAAGGTACTCAAAAAGTTTTGGGGCAGCGCCACCTTGTGGTCAAAAGTTATAACCAAATTGACAAATATGCTAATAACTTTTGATTTTCTTAACCTAGTGTAAATCAAATGGACTTAATGTGTTCATTGGGGCAAGCCGAGAGCACAGATAACAAATATGTCCTATTCGGCCAAACTTCCCGTTTGCTATGTTGTCTATCTTTAAAAACCTACTTTTTCGAACTCCTCCCACACCGTTTGTCCAATTTTGACCAAAATTGAATCATAACATCTTCAGACCATGCTGACAAAAAGTTATATAAAGAAAGTTGATTAGTCAAACCGTTTTCGAATACCGTGCAAATGAAATTGACTTAATGCACACAAAAATAAAAGTCAGGCTATATCTCTGCAATGCTTTAATATTTTCTAACCAAACTTAGTACGTGTTATGTCAACCATGACTTGAGTCTGCCTGCTGAGTTTGAGGACCTTAGTTGTTTGACACATCAGTTTGGTTACAGCGCTGCCTCTAGGTCGACCGTGATAAACCATTCAATCAAAGTGCTAAAGACCATATTGATGATTTTTCAGCCATTTAGACTGAAGTCTTATTGAAATGTCTTTAACTGCTTACTGCCATTGGTCTGATGCTGCCAGCCATCAACACATTGAGTCTGCCTGCAGAGTTTGAGCACTCTAGTTGTTTCACACATCAGTTTTGTTACTGCGCTGCCTCTAGGTCGACCGTGATAAACCATTCAATCAAAGTGCTAAAGACCATATTGATGATTTTTCAGCCATTTAGACTGAAGTCTTATTGAAATTTCTTCATATGCTTACTGCCGTTGGTCTGATGCTGCCGGCTATGTCGGCATGAGATTGAATGCCGGCCTAGTGCTTGGCCCGTCATGGCTGCTTGCAGCTATATTTATTAGGGCCAAGCATCAAGGTGCTGGAGGCACCTATTGTTTTTGTTCGGTTCTTATTATTAGGGGCCATAGCACCGAAGGTGCTGGAGGCACCTATTGTTTTTGTTCGGTTCTTATTAGGGGCCAAGCACGAAGGTGCGTAGACCCTATTGTATTCGTTAGATTTCTTATTATTATTAGGGGCCAAGCACCGAAGGTGCGTAGACCTATTGTATTCGTTAGATTTCTTATTATTATTATTATTAGGGGCCAAGCAATAAGGTGCGTAGACCTATTGTATTCGTTAGATTTCTTATTATTATTATTAGGGGCCAAGCACCGAAGGTGCGTAGACCCTATTGTATTCGTTAGATTTCTTATTATTATTATTATTATTATTATTATTATCCTGCAATGTAAGTCTATGGCAGCCCATAGAACCGTATGCTAAAAAGTTGTGAAATTTGGTACACTAATAGTGGACAGTGTGAGCTGTCATCCTAACCAATCTGAAGTGCCTACCTTAATCCCTCTAGCGCCACCAACTGTCCAAAGTCGGACTTATGTTTATGTTAATAACTTTTGAACCGTAAGGCCTAGAATTAAAATTCTTTTTTCCTCTGATTCCTTAGCTCAAGCCGATTCGAGTACACCCTATGACGTCATTTTCCGCCATGATAGTTTTTCCGCCATTTTGAATTTTCTAAAAAACGTACTTTTCGAACTCCTCCTAGGCCGTAGCCCCGATTTTCATGAAAATTGAACCAGATCTTCTTCAGACTATGCTGACTAAAAGTTATGAGAATAAAGTTGATTCTTCAAACCGTTATCGAATACGCGCAAATGAATTCGACTTAGTGCGCACAAAAATAAATGTTGGGGTATATCTCTGCAATGCTTTAACATATTCCAACCAAACTTAGTACGTGTTATGGCAACCATGTTTTGAGGATGCCTGCAGAGTTTTGGCGCAGCGCCTCCTAGTGGTCAGGAGATATAAAAAGTGAATTATTTGCTTATATCTTCTGAACGCTTTGCCAAAAATCATAAAACTGGTCTCTTTAGATTCAGTGCGTCATGCCGAGTCCTGCGATACCAAATTTTCCCATATCGGCCATTTTGAGAGTCGGCCATTATGAATATTGTCAAAAGTGCTATATTTTTTGAACGCATTGCCGCATCATTATGAAACTTGGTATGTGTCTTCGGGACCAAGCCCTGAAGGCACTCAAAAGTTTTGGGGCAGCGCCACCTTGTGGTCAAAAGTTATAACCCAAATCAATAAATATGCTAATAACTTTTGATTCCGTTACCCTATTGTAAAACAAATGGTCTTAATGTGTTCACTGGATCAAGCCGAGAGCACAGATAACAAATATGTCCTATTCGGACAAACGCGTCCTGTTTGCCATGTTGTTTTTTTCCGAAAACCTACTTTTTCGAACTCCTCCCACACCGTTTGTCCGATTTTTACCAAAATTGAATCATAACATCTTCAGACCATGCTGACAAAGAGTTATGAGAATTAAGTTGATTAGTCAAACCGTTTGCGAATACGTGCAAATGAATTTGACTTAATGCGCTCAAAAATGAAAGTCAGGCTATATCTCTGCAATGCTTTAATATTTTCTAACCAAACTTAGTAATTGTTATGGCAACCATGACTTGAGTCTGCCTGCAGAGTTTGAGGACTTTAGTTGTTTCACACATCAGTTTGGTTACTGCGCTGCCTCTAGGTCGACCGTGATAAACCATTCAATCAAAGTGCTAAAGACCATAGATGGCTTACTGGGCATTTCTGAGACTGCCAAGAGTCTTAGAAAATAGGGAATTACATAACATAACGTATTACATAGGAGCTGACCATTAGCGATGCTGTTACCTGGGCATTTGAGTAGTCTTGGTTTTGTTAGAACTGCCGATTTAGTTTTTCACAATTTAAGTTGTAAACTGTCTAAACATACTGTATAACGTTTTGAGCATTAAAGCTCATGCCGACATAGTCGGCAGCATCAGACCAACGGCAGTGAGCATCTAAAGACATTTCAATAAGACTTTTTAGACTGAAATCTTACTGAAATGTCTTTAGATGCTTACTGCCATTGGTCTGATGCTGCCAGCCATCAACACATTGAGTCTGCCTGCAGAGTTTGAGGACCTTAGTTGTTTCACACATCAGTTTGGTTACAGCGCTGCCTCTGGATTGACGTGATAAACCATTAAATCAAAGTGCTAAAGACCGTATTGATGATTTTTGGCCATTTAGACTGAAGTCTTACTGAAATATCTTTAGATGCTTACTGCCATTGGTCTGATGCTGCCGCCATCAACACATTGAGTCTGCCTGCAGAGTTTGAGCACTCTAGTTGTTTCACACATCAGTTTGGTTACTGGTCGACGTGATAAACCATTCAATCAAAGTGCTAAAGACCGTATTGATGATTTTTCAGCCATTTAGACTGAAGTCTTATTGAAATGTCTTTAACTGCTTACTGCCATTGGTCTGATGCTGCCGCCATCAACACATTGAGGCTGCCTGCAGAGTTTGAGTCTGCCTGCAGAGTTTGAGCACTCTAGTTGTTTCACACATCAGTGAGGTTACTGCGCTGCCTCTGGGTCGACCGTGATAAACCATTCAATCAAAGTGCTAAAGACCATATTGATGATTTTTGAGCCATTTAGACTGAAGTCTTATTGAAATGTCTTTAACTGCTTACTGCCATTGGTCTGATGCTGCCACCCAGGTCGGCATGAGATTGAATGCCGGCTTGTGCTTGGCCCCGTCATTGCTGCTTGCAGCTATATTTATTATTATTATTATTATTATTATCCTGCAATGTAAGTCTATGGCAGCCCATAGAACCGTATGCTAAAAAGTTGTGAAATTTGGTACACTAATAGTGGACAGTGTGAGCTGTCATCCTAACCAATCTGAAGTGTCTACCTTAATCCTCTAGCGCCACCAACTGTCCAAAGTCGGACTTATGTTTATGTTAATAACTTTTGAACCGTAAGACCTAGAATTAAAATTCTTTTTCCTCTGATTCCTTAGCTCATGCCGATTCGAGTGCACCCTATGACGTCATTTTCCGCCATGATAGTTTTTCCGCCATTTTGAATTTTCTAAAAACGTACTTTTGCGAACTCCTCCTAGGCCGTAGCCCGATTTTTATGAAAATTGAACCAGATCTTCTTCAGACTATGCTGACTAAAAGTTATGAGAATAAAGTTGATTCTTCAAACCGTTGTCGAATACCGCGCAAATGAATTCGACTTAGTGCGCACAAAAATAAATGTTGGGGTATATCTCTGCAATGCTTTAACATATTCCAACCAAACTTAGTACGTGTTATGGCAACCATGTTTTGAGGATGCCTGCAGAGTTTTGGCGCAGCGCCTCCTAGTGGTCAGGAGATATAAAAAGTGAATTATTTGCTTATATCTTCTGAACGCTTTTGCCAAAAATCATAAAACTGGTCTCTTTAGATTCAGTGCGTCATGCCGAGTCCTGCGATACCAAATTTTCCCATATCGGCCATTTTGAGAGTCGGCCATTATGAATATTGTCAAAAAGTGCTATATTTTTTGAACGCATTGCCGCATCATTATGAAACTTGGTATGTGTCTTCGGGACCAAGCCCTGAAGGCACTCAAAAGTTTTGGGGCAGCGCCACCTTGTGGTCAAAAGTTATAACCCAAATCAATAAATATGCTAATAACTTTTATTACGTTAACCTATTGTAAAACAAATGGTCTTAATGTGTTCACTGGATCAAGCCGAGAGCACAGATAACAAATATGTCCTATTCGGACAAACGCGTCCTGTTTGCCATGTTGTTTTTTCAAAACCTACTTTTTCGAACTCCTCCCACACCGTTTGTCCGATTTTTACCAAAATTGAATCATAACATCTTCAGACCATGCTGACAAAGAGTTATGAGAATTAAGTTGATTAGTCAAACCGTTTGCGAATACCATGCAAATGAATTTGACTTAATGCGCTCAAAAATGAAAGTCGGGCTATATCTCTGCAATGCTTTAATATTTTCTAACCAAACTTAGTAATTGTTATGGCAACCATGACTTGAGTCTGCCTGCAGAGTTTGAGGACTTTAGTTGTTTCACACATCAGTTTGGTTACTGCGCTGCCTCTAGGTCGACCGTGATAAACCATTCAATCAAAGTGCTAAAGACCATAGATGGCTTACTGGGCATTTCTGAGACTGCCAAGAGTCTTAGAAAATAGGGAATTACATAACATAACGTATTACATAGGAGCTGGACCATTAGCGATGCTGTTACCTGGGCATTTGAGTAGTCTTGGTTTTGTTAGAACTGCCGATTTAGTTTTTCACAATTTAAGTTGTAAACTGTCTAAACATACTGTATAACGTTTTGAGCATTAAAGCTCATGCCGACATAGCGGCAGCATCAGACCAACGGCAGTGAGCATCTAAAGACATTTCAATAAGACTTTTTAGACTGAAATCTTACTGAAATGTCTTTAGATGCTTACTGCCATTGGTCTGATGGTGCCAGCCATCAACACATTGAGTCTGCCTGCAGAGTTTGAGGACCTTAGTTGTTTCACACATCAGTTTGGTTACAGCGCTGCCTCTGGATTGACGTGATAAACCATTAAATCAAAGTGCTAAAGACCGTATTGATGATTTTTGGCCATTTAGACTGAAGTCTTACTGAAATATCTTTAGATTCTTACTGCCATTGGTCTGATGCTGCCGCCATCAACACATTGAGTCTGCCTGCAGAGTTTGAGCACTCTAGTTGTTTCACACATCAGTTTGGTTACTGGTCGACCGTGATAAACCATTCAATCAAAGTGCTAAAGACCGTATTGATGATTTTTCAGCCATTTAGACTGAAGTCTTATTGAAATTTCTTTATATGCTTACTGCCGTTGGTCTGATGCTGCCGGCTATGTCGGCATGAGATTGAATGCCGGCCTAGTGCTTGGCCCCGTCATGGCTGCTTGCAGCTATATTTATTAGGGGCCAAGCACCGAAGGTGCGTAGACCCTATTGTATTCGTTAGATTTCTTATTATTATTAGGGGCCAAGCACCGAAGGTGCGTAGACCCTATTGTATTCGTTAGATTTCTTATTATTATTATTATTATTATTATTATTATCCTGCAATGTAAGTCTATGGCAGCCCATAGAACCGTATGCTAAAAAGTTGTGAAATTTGGTACACTAATAGTGGACAGTGTGAGCTGTCATCCTAACCAATCTGAAGTGTCTACCTTAATCCCTCTAGCGCCACCAACTGTCCAAAGTCGGACTTATGTTTATGTTAATAACTTTTGAACCGTAAGACCTAGAATTAAAATTCTTTTTTCCTCTGATTCCTTAGCTCATGCCGATTCGAGTGCACCCTATGACGTCATTTTCCGCCATGATAGTTTTTCCGCCATTTTGAATTTTCTAAAAACGTACTTTTGCGAACTCCTCCTAGGCCGTAGCCCGATTTTTATGAAAATTGAACCAGATCTTCTTCAGACTATGCTGACTAAAAGTTATGAGAATAAAGTTGATTCTTCAAACCGTTGTCGAATACCGCGCAAATGAATTCGACTTAGTGCGCACAAAAATAAATGTTGGGGTATATCTCTGCAATGCTTTAACATATTCCAACCAAACTTAGTACGTGTTATGGCAACCATGTTTTGAGGATGCCTGCAGAGTTTTGGCGCAGCGCCTCCTAGTGGTCAGGAGATATAAAAAGTGAATTATTTGCTTATATCTTCTGAACGCTTTTGCCAAAAATCATAAAACTGGTCTCTTTAGATTCAGTGCGTCATGCCGAGTCCTGCAATACCAAATTTTCCCATATCGCCATTTTGAGAGTCGGCCATTATGAATATTGTCAAAAAGTGCTATATTTTTGAACGCATTGCCGCATCATTATGAAACTTGGTATGTGTCTTCGACCAAGCCCTGAAGGCACTCAAAAGTTTTGGGGCAGCGCCACCTTGTGGTCAAAAGTTATAACCCAAATCAATAAATATGCTAATAACTTTTATTACGTTACCCTATTGTAAAACAAATGGTCTTAATGTGTTCACTGGATCAAGCCGAGAGCACAGATAACAAATATGTCCTATTCGGACAAACGCCCTGTTTGCCATGTTGTTTTTTTCCGAAAACCTACTTTTTGAACTCCTCCCACACCGCTTTGTCCGATTTTTACCAAAATTGAATCATAACATCTTCAGACCATGCTGACAAAGAGTTATGAGAATTAAGTTGATTAGTCAAACCGTTTGAATACCGTGCAAATGAATTTGACTTAATGCTCTCAAAAATGAAAGTCGGGCTATATCTCTGCAATGCTTTAATATTTTCTAACCAAACTTAGTAATTGTTATGGCAACCATGACTTGAGTCTGCCTGCAGAGTTTGAGGACTTTAGTTGTTTCACACATCAGTTTGGTTACTGCGCTGCCTCTAGGTCGACCGTGATAAACCATTCAATCAAAGTGCTAAAGACCATAGATGGCTTACTGGGCATTTCTGAGACTGCCAAGAGTCTTAGAAAATAGGGAATTACATAACATAACGTATTACATAGGAGCTGGACCATTAGCGATGCTGTTACCTGGGCATTTGAGTAGTCTTGGTTTTGTTAGAACTGCCGATTTAGTTTTTCACAATTTAAGTTGTAAACTGTCTAAACATACTGTATAACGTTTTGAGCATTAAAGCTCATGCCGACATAGGGCAGCATCAGACCAACGGCAGTGAGCATCTAAAGACATTTCAATAAGACTTTTAGACTGAAATCTTACTGAAATGTCTTTAGATGCTTACTGCCGTTGGTCTGACGCTGCCAACCATCAACACAATGAGTCTGCCTGCAGAGTTTGAGCACTCTAGTTGTTTCACACATCAGTTTGGTTACTGGTCGACGTGATAAACCATTCAATCAAAGTGCTAAAGACCGTATTGATGATTTTTCAGCCATTTAGACTGAAGTCTTATTGAAATTTCTTTATATGCTTACTGCCGTTGGTCTGATGCTGCCGGCTATGTCGGCATGAGATTGAATGCCGCCTAGTGCTTGGCCCCGTCATGGCTGCTTGCAGCTATATTTATTATTATTATTATTATTATCCTGCAATGTAAGTCTATGGCAGCCCATAGAACCGTATGCTAAAAAGTTGTGAAATTTGGTACACTAATAGTGGACAGTGTGAGCTGTCATCCTAACCAATCTGAAGTGTCTACCTTAATCCTCTAGCGCCACCAACTGTCCAAAGTCGGACTTATGTTTATGTTAATAACTTTTGAACCGTAAGACCTAGAATTAAAATTCTTTTTCCTCTGATTCCTTAGCTCATGCCGATTCGAGTGCACCCTATGACGTCATTTTCCGCCATGATAGTTTTTCCGCCATTTTGAATTTTCTAAAAACGTACTTTTGCGAACTCCTCCTAGGCCGTAGCCCGATTTTTATGAAAATTGAACCAGATCTTCTTCAGACTATGCTGACTAAAAGTTATGAGAATAAAGTTGATTCTTCAAACCGTTGTCGAATACCGCGCAAATGAATTCGACTTAGTGCGCACAAAAATAAATGTTGGGGTATATCTCTGCAATGCTTTAACATATTCCAACCAAACTTAGTACGTGTTATGGCAACCATGTTTTGAGGATGCCTGCAGAGTTTTGGCGCAGCGCTCCTAGTGGTCAGGAGATATAAAAAGTGAATTATTTGCTTATATCTTCTGAACGCTTTTGCCAAAAATCATAAAACTGGTCTCTTTAGATTCAGTGCGTCATGCCGAGTCCTGCGATACCAAATTTTCCCATATCGCCATTTTGAGAGTCGGCCATTATGAATATTGTCAAAAAGTGCTATATTTTTGAACGCATTGCCGCATCATTATGAAACTTGGTATGTGTCTTCGGGACCAAGCCCTGAAGGCACTCAAAAGTTTTGGGGCAGCGCCACCTTGTGGTCAAAAGTTATAACCCAAATCAATAAATATGCTAATAACTTTTATTACGTTAACCTATTGTAAAACAAATGGTCTTAATGTGTTCACTGGATGCCGAGAGCACAGATAACAAATATGTCCTATTCGGACAAACGCCCTGTTTGCCATGTTGTTTTTTTCCGAAAACCTACTTTTTCGAACTCCTCCCACACCGCTTTGTCCGATTTTTACCAAAATTGAATCATAACATCTTCAGACCATGCTGACAAAGAGTTATGAGAATTAAGTTGATTAGTCAAACCGTTTGCGAATACCATGCAAATGAATTTGACTTAATGCGCTCAAAAATGAAAGTCGGGCTATATCTCTGCAATGCTTTAATATTTTCTAACCAAACTTAGTAATTGTTATGGCAACCATGACTTGAGTCTGCCTGCAGAGTTTGAGGACTTTAGTTGTTTCACACATCAGTTTGGTTACTGCGCTGCCTCTAGGTCGACCGTGATAAACCATTCAATCAAAGTGCTAAAGACCATAGATGGCTTACTGGGCATTTCTGAGACTGCCAAGAGTCTTAGAAAATAGGGAATTACATAACATAACGTATTACATAGGAGCTGGACCATTAGCGATGCTGTTACCTGGGCATTTGAGTAGTCTTGGTTTTGTTAGAACTGCCGATTTAGTTTTTCACAATTTAAGTTGTAAACTGTCTAAACATACTGTATAACGTTTTGAGCATTAAAGCTCATGCCGACATAGGCAGCATCAGACCAATGGCAGTGAGCATCTAAAGACATTTCAATAAGACTTTTTAGACTGAAATCTTACTGAAATGTCTTTAGATGCTTACTGCCATTGGTCTGATGGTGCCAGCCATCAACACATTGAGTCTGCCTGCAGAGTTTGAGGACCTTAGTTGTTTCACACATCAGTTTGGTTACAGCGCTGCCTCTGGATTGGACGTGATAAACCATTAAATCAAAGTGCTAAAGACCGTATTGATGATTTTTGGCCATTTAGACTGAAGTCTTACTGAAATATCTTTAGATTCTTACTGCCATTGGTCTGATGCTGCCGCCATCAACACATTGAGTCTGCCTGCAGAGTTTGAGCACTCTAGTTGTTTCACACATCAGTTTGGTTACTGGTCGACCGTGATAAACCATTCAATCAAAGTGCTAAAGACCGTATTGATGATTTTTCAGCCATTTAGACTGAAGTCTTATTGAAATTTCTTTATATGCTTACTGCCGTTGGTCTGATGCTGCCGGCTATGTCGGCATGAGATTGAATGCCGCCTAGTGCTTGGCCCCCATGGCTGCTTGCAGCTATATTTATTATTATTATTATTATCCTGCAATGTAAGTCTATGGCAGCCCATAGAACCGTATGCTAAAAAGTTGTGAAATTTGGTACACTAATAGTGGACAGTGTGAGCTGTCATCCTAACCAATCTGAAGTGTCTACCTTAATCCTCTAGCGCCACCAACTGTCCAAAGTCGGACTTATGTTTATGTTAATAACTTTTGAACCGTAAGACCTAGAATTAAAATTCTTTTTCCTCTGATTCCTTAGCTCATGCCGATTCGAGTGCACCCTATGACGTCATTTTCCGCCATGATAGTTTTTCCGCCATTTTGAATTTTCTAAAAACGTACTTTTGCGAACTCCTCCTAGGCCGTAGCCCCGATTTTTATGAAAATTGAACCAGATCTTCTTCAGACTATGCTGACTAAAAGTTATGAGAATAAAGTTGATTCTTCAAACCGTTGTCGAATACCGCGCAAATGAATTCGACTTAGTGCGCACAAAAATAAATGTTGGGGTATATCTCTGCAATGCTTTAACATATTCCAACCAAACTTAGTACGTGTTATGGCAACCATGTTTTGAGGATGCCTGCAGAGTTTTGGCGCAGCGCCTCCTAGTGGTCAGGAGATATAAAAAGTGAATTATTTGCTTATATCTTCTGAACGCTTTTGCCAAAAATCATAAAACTGGTCTCTTTAGATTCAGTGCGTCATGCCGAGTCCTGCGATACCAAATTTTCCCATATCGCCATTTTGAGAGTCGGCCATTATGAATATTGTCAAAAAGTGCTATATTTTTGAACGCATTGCCGCATCATTATGAAACTTGGTATGTGTCTTCGGGACCAAGCCCTGAAGGCACTCAAAAGTTTTGGGGCAGCGCCACCTTGTGGTCAAAAGTTATAACCCAAATCAATAAATATGCTAATAACTTTTATTACGTTAACCTATTGTAAAACAAATGGTCTTAATGTGTTCACTGGATCAAGCCGAGAGCACAGATAACAAATATGTCCTATTCGGACAAACGTCCTGTTTGCCATGTTGTTTTTTTCCAAAACCTACTTTTTCGAACTCCTCCCACACCGCTTGTCCGATTTTTACCAAAATTGAATCATAACATCTTCAGACCATGCTGACAAAGAGTTATGAGAATTAAGTTGATTAGTCAAACCGTTTGCGAATACCATGCAAATGAATTTGACTTAATGCGCTCAAAAATGAAAGTCGGGCTATATCTCTGCAATGCTTTAATATTTTCTAACCAAACTTAGTAATTGTTATGGCAACCATGACTTGAGTCTGCCTGCAGAGTTTGAGGACTTTAGTTGTTTCACACATCAGTTTGGTTACTGCGCTGCCTCTAGGTCGTGATAAACCATTCAATCAAAGTGCTAAAGACCATAGATGGCTTACTGGGCATTTCTGAGACTGCCAAGAGTCTTAGAAAATAGGGAATTACATAACATAACGTATTACATAGGAGCTGGACCATTAGCGATGCTGTTACCTGGGCATTTGAGTAGTCTTGGTTTTGTTAGAACTGCCGATTTAGTTTTTCACAATTTAAGTTGTAAACTGTCTAAACATACTGTATAACGTTTTGAGCATTAAAGCTCATGCCGACATAGCCGGCAGCATCAGACCAACGGTAGACAGTGAGCATCTAAAGACATTTCAATAAGACTTTTTAGACTGAAATCTTACTGAAATGTCTTTAGATGCTTACTGCCATTGGTCTGATGGTGCCAGCCATCAACACATTGAGTCTGCCTGCAGAGTTTGAGGACCTTAGTTGTTTCACACATCAGTTTGGTTACAGCGCTGCCTCTGGATTGACGTGATAAACCATTAAATCAAAGTGCTAAAGACCGTATTGATGATTTTTTGGCCATTTAGACTGAAGTCTTACTGAAATATCTTTAGATTCTTACTGCCATTGGTCTGATGCTGCCGGCCATCAACACATTGAGTCTGCCTGCAGAGTTTGAGCACTCTAGTTGTTTCACACATCAGTTTGGTTACTGGTCGACCGTGATAAACCATTCAATCAAAGTGCTAAAGACCGTATTGATGATTTTTCAGCCATTTAGACTGAAGTCTTATTGAAATTTCTTTATATGCTTACTGCCGTTGGTCTGATGCTGCCGGCTATGTCGGCATGAGATTGAATGCCGGCCTAGTGCTTGGCCCGTCATGGCTGCTTGCA
>JALDNG010002068.1:0-44108 GCA_024349245.1 Neodontobutis hainanensis | reverse complement strand
ATATCGGCAAATGTCGGAAACACGTGATTAATCTTAACAATTTTCAGTTTTATACATTTTTTATATGAATAACTCAATCCTATAATTAACATACCTTGAATTAAAACGATATATCGAATCTATTGACGGTAAAAATAGTGTTTGGTTGGAACTCTTTCCAAAAATTAAATATGGTTGTTTATAATTTGTACGTGAATACACATGCTCGCTTTTTTCTTAAACTAGTCTGATAAAACTTCAATTGGTTATAATCAAGTGTGTTTTTCTACAAAACCTCGAGTTCGCATGTAAACAAAAGTAGATTAAGTAGTTTGCTTAGAATTTGATGTCTATTTTCGATCATAATCATTTCTTAAAATCAACCAAATTCGGTTCCTATCACAAAATGCACATCCTTTTCACTGATGAATTTATACATATCTTGTAAAATTATATTTTGTTCTCTTTAAAAATAATTTCATTTTAATTAAAATACCGCGTTATGTTATTATTCAAATTAAACATCCGTTTTCTAGTAAATTTGCCGCATAATTCTCAACAAATCAATGAAAGCACGCATTTGATAAAAATTTTGTAATTTACAATAAGTTTGTAGTTTACAAGAAAATAGCTAAATTTAAATCAGAATAAATGCATATTGTGTGGAAATGTCAAAATATGTATAAATCTGCGCATGCCTATTTCCACAATCTGGCATTTTTAAATATACTACACGTGGGAGATCCAAGTATTGTGAATGAAATTTCTAATGTCTCATCTACCGAGAATCTAAGAACTTAAATTATTAATTGGCACTTTTTGAATTCTCGATCACATTAATATCTATAATTGTTAACATTAAGAGAATTTTAAGAGTTTAACATACACTAAATTTTTATGACTACTCACGTTTTTCCAAAATCTTCTCTTCTACTATTGACAGGCCTGGTATAGCGGGTCGTTCAATGAGCATTTACATAAGCAAGTGTGCTTTTAATTTAAACCGATATAATGAATTCGCACTCCTTTTGCAGTTCAATTACTTTCAACCACAAAACATGGAAGTTTTGTCATCGCAATATGATTATGGGCCTTAAATGGATTGTGAAATCCAAAGAGAGCCGGGTTCTTTCATCGTGTTTTTTCCAAATTGGAATAAATTATATTTATCTGCTTGAATAGGAAGCAGTTTGTGCTGTCTCATATTTTTGATGGAGATGTGAAATTCTTTAAAGCCATTTAACTCGAACCAGTAAAATGAGTGAAGTTAGGTCAGATAAGGATTTATATTTATGGTAGTTTTTTGAACTAATCTAAAAAATATTAATTTCCTATTGTTTGATTAAAATTCGCCAAATTAATTTTCGAAACTTTATTCTTTATCAGATTATCAAAATTTTTCATACTCGGAGAAAATTTGACATGGTTCTCTTCAAGGTAATTTTGCCTGAAGGAAGTATTTAAAGAAGAATTGGATTGCTCAATATTCAGATTTAAATACAGGTATGAAAAGCGCGCTGATATTGAACTGTTTAAGCAGACTCGTGTTTTTTCGTATATCCGAATCGATTAACTTCTGATATAGATACCTTCAAACCGTATCAATATAAAATGTTATAGGCTCAAAACAATACGCCATCTGCTAGTTTACCAAAATACTTCAATTTTAATTTTAAATCAAATAACATGGGTGATATATCTTTAACGTGTTGGTCAAACACCTAACTATTGTCTTGTAATAAGAGGAACCAGAGGACCATCATTTTGAAATTTTTAAATCAACGGATTAAGTATGTAGATTAGGTTTTGAACATCTTTATTCGTTTATCGTTAGAACTATTTATTAAGCCTGCGTGGTGCAATAAGTTAATATTCTTTAAATGCTATCTATATTTAAAATAATGGATTTGACAGATTACATAATCGAATCATCTTGACCGTTTATGATGAAAATATTTGAATTGGTACGGGTAGATTATGGATATACCGTGTGATAAATTTTTCATTTACAAGGTAGGTTTGACACTTCTCATGATCAGTTAATACCAAGAAATTTACAATGTCGAACAGATTTGTTATAATAGTTGAAGCATCTTTTCCTAAACCTATATAGACTGGCTTGAATGATCGATCTTTCCAAAATTAACAGTGATTAGTTCCATAATGGAAGAGTCTCAAAGTTTTTCATTTCGTGCAGGTAAGTGTACCATACACCCAAAAACTAATAGGTAAAGCAGTAAAGTAAAGTGTACACACACAAAGTCCGTTCAGAAGACGCCATTATACTATTAACTCATCCTTGCTCAACAAAATGCGCATGTTCTTCTCACAATTCTGATTTTTTCAATTTTGGTTCAAACGAATTTGGAGTCATTTATTGATTTTAGATGTCTGTAACTCGTAGCTATCTCAATTAACCTTTCAAGAAACACTTGCTCAAACAAATAAACGAACGATATTCAATCTATATTAAGTTCACTCTTGTCTTTTTGATTACAAAGCAAAAGAAATCTTCACCTCTGTAAACAAGACTATGGAACGAAATAAACTGAAATCAAATTCACAAATTATCTTTACTGACTCAAAGGACATCTAATGCATTTGTTAAACCCTCTATTTTGTCAGAAATTAGATAGTATAATGATTTTTCTTCGAGAGATCCGCCACGTGGATTGTTTTGAAGATTAGGCTTTTGTGGATCCAAACTGCCATAATTAAAAAATTGTATGCCATATAATATTATTTTTAAGAGTTTAGAACTCACCAAACCTAAAATATGAATAGCCACCAAGGCATTTAGATTTATATAGTTATGATATTCCATAATAGAGACCTTCTAGGTAATAATCCTTCATTTTTAAAAGTATATCCATGTCTGACATTGACTGATAAATTTCAAAACCTCAACAAATTCTATTTTGTGATATCTTGTCTGTCATCGATCTCTCTGACTCGATATACCAATAAATAAGTCACTTTATGGCATATGCCGCCTATCATCTAAAATATGCATTTAAAACTTATCTTTAATCATAAAATCCGCTTTCTGTGGTCTATTTTTGTTACATTTATTTTATATTTCTAAAAAACAAGAGATTTCCATTTCTGTATGATTTTCAAAAAAATTTCCTTTTTGCACGATATGCTTGAATTCTACTTAAAACCTACCCACGAGCCCCGTTATATTGCTGACTCAGATATTTCCGAAAAAGCTTCAAAATAACTGATAATCATTGCTGTTGCAAATTTATTCCTACATGCTAAAAATTTTTAATAAAAATTATTAAATTAGAATGAGAATGTAAATGTACCTGTTTTTGGTTTTATTTACCAGATAGGTCAACGCATGGTTTTGTGACTCGAACGTGGGCGGCAAAATTCCACGCATGCTCGTCGGCAAAATGTCATTTGCCTCCAAAAACGGCGATATCTACCAGGATCGGAAAATTAGCCTTAATTTTAGATAAAAATCAAGTATAAAATATTATCCTAAATTTAAAGAACAAAGATTACTCACAAAGTCACAGAAAACACTGCGTATTGTTTGTTTGACAAAAAGCTCAAATTTAAAAGGCTCTTATCAATCAAAAGTATCGTACATTTAATTTATACGTTTTCTCTGAAAAATGTCACATTTTTCGTGGCTGGGAACACTCTGTTTCAAACAAATTCTTCAAATATATTTACGCTTTCAAAAATAACCAATATCATTGAATTTTACGTCATACTTATATCTAACAACCGGAAGAAGAATTCAGTTTAAAATCTTCATGCTTCATGCCTTCACTGCATTTTGGTCCGCCCGCCTTTGAAAAATTTGTAAATGATAAGATATTTTATTCTGTCGACATAAATTTAATTAACAACGTCTTTTCCAATCTCCAGGACCTCTTGACCGTGATGTCTAACTTCTAAACTTCAAATATTAAAGAATCAATTGTTAGGCTTCCTCTTTCAGCCACTTAACCAGGTTCATTTTGAGCAACGTAGCTTGATTCTTGAAATTTATAATTCAAAAAATTCTGAACAAGAAACGTCTTCAGAAATTTTAGCTAGTTTCGTACTTATACACTTCTCGAGGCACATCTCAGAAATTTTTTTTATTAATCGAAGGAAGTTGTATATTTCTGATTCCTGTTCCCCATGTAGACGATGATGGACATTTCTAAGGTCAATCTTTATCTTTGAAAACCACACTTACATAAGTTCGTGCCAGCTTATTTATTAGGTGGGAAGTAAAGTATTCAAACTTTCCCATTCTACCAAAAATGGTCAATTATTTATTATACTTTTATTTTTTAATTTCATAATTTCTGGTTAACTCAAACCCAGGTTTTGAATAAATCCATTACATTCACGCGCCTCTTTCTATATCAGAACATCTGTATTTCAGAGAAGTCTTTGGCAGATTTGTGGATAGAGGCACAAAATTTTCAAGAAACGCTATCATCTTGTTTTGAAGATATTTAAAAAAATAACATGATTTCATCACAATTAATAATTTTTAATGTTTCAGAGGTGTTAAAGTGTTGATAAATTGTGTCTTGAACCGTGAAAACTGTTCCTTTCTTTGAACTCAAACGCTCAATCAACAAATTACTTTTTAAACAATTTTGTTCTTTTTTTGAAAAGATTCAACCACTTCTGACTTGCATTAAACTCAAGGTTGTCCATGATTGTTAGCAAGAGACGATTGATTGGAAAGTTCTTAATTCTCAAATTTGTGATCATTCAAATCGTCGCTTTGAATAAATTATTGTTTCCACAATTCAAATTTTTCATATTCGTTCAAGAAAGACTTCTCCTACATTTGCCTTATCAAGCAGAAATTTTTCAACTCTAAACACTCCGGTGATGCGAGTATAATTCTTTTAGCCCCTTTAATTTAAAACATTTTTCCTTAACATATTTCTCCCAGCTTTCTCAAAACCTCAGACATTTTCAAAATGAAAACATGTTATCAGGATAAATAATCAATATTATCCTTCAGAATAAATCAAAAATCGTGCGTTAATGACGCGCATTCTATTCGAACTCAGTTCATGCGCAATGAACCAGATTTGATCATATTATTCGTTTGTTTAAAATTAGCTAAAATACCACTAACTGCAAGACATAAATAAAATATAGTGTTCTTGATAATTTTAAAATGCTTGCCTCTGATAAAAAACTTCACACGTCTGCTTACATAAAAGGGGCAAGATTGTTTAAGGCATAAATGGGCATATTAAACTCCTCTCATGTTGAGTTTGAAGGTGAAAAACCGTGGTTTTAACAAGCCTTGACCACTTATTGTGAGTGGGATGCAAATTATCCTCTTACTAATATTTGGAAAAGCAGGCGATTAATGATATGATTGAAGTTACTGACATTAAGTCGTAAATTTAACATTACTTTGCGGTTGATATATTAGGCTTTATAAAACTGAAAGAATACAAAAAATCAAGGAGAAAATTTTCAGATAAAAAGAGGATTTAATTAACATGTAAAACACATCAATATAATAAGGTTGAAGAATTAACTGAAATCTAGATAAAAGTGTTCGGCCCGCTTTAAAAATGTTGAATTCATAGCTTTAATTTTTACCTTCACCACGCAAATATCCTCATTATACAATTTAATTTTTATTTCACGAACATAAGAAGTTCCGTATTTTTCTTTCAAATCTAATCTCGGTAATGATAGATTTGAATCGACAAAATTATTTTGAATTTGAGCTTAACATCAAAAATATTTTGGTTGTCGTGAGTTTATACAATACTCCAACATAAATATTCAATAACTTATTTATCTATTTCAACAATTGTAAAAAATATTTGAAAAAAAGTTAACAAATTATATTTGTATGTTTTATTTCCCATAAATTACCAAAAGAGAAAAATTTTATATTTGAATAAATTTTAATATAATGTTTTAGTGTATACTATATATGTTTACTATTTTGAGAAATTAAATTTTCTTTGTTCATTTTTAGTGTTTGAAAGTTACATTTGTTTCTAAATAGCATATATCGTTATTCTTCAATCGTGAAAATATTATTTTTCAATATAGAGTATGAATTAAAGGAGAAAACAATCAAAACACTTTTAAAATTGCATCTCTTCTTTAGCCGATTAGAATCTTTCATTCAATGTAATTAATGGTAAATCTCTAACTAATTGAAATCAAAATATTGTTAAAAATTGCTTTAACAATGGTAGTTATATTTTAACTCATTTTATATTTATACAAAAATTATTTTAAAATTTTCACCATAATATGATTTGTTGAAAATAAAATCTACATTGAAAAATGCTTTTATTCTTTCTTATGAGCAGAAAACTGCACGTATTCTATGTAAGATACTTTGAGGCCCCGATTCTCCATTCGTAAATAAAAAATTTAATTTAATTTTACACATAATTTTAGAAATAAACATGGATAAAGTTATTGTTCTGAAAAAATATTCTCTATTAAAATTAAACTGATTGACACGGTCATCTTAATCTTCAACATATGAATAAAATAAAGTTGTCAGAAAAAATTAGGATTCAAAGTCGTCAAATTTTTAATCAGCGTTGAATTTACGTTGGTTTAATTTCGACTACCAAGAGAAATAATTTATCTGAAAAATGATTTCAAAAATAGTTATGGTTTGAAATATACCAATATAAATCCAAGCATTTGTCTTATAATTTTATTTGAACTTATTCTTAAAAAGAAGCCCGAGTGCCATTCAAATATAAAAATTAAAATTTGGAAGCTATTCGATATTTTTCATGATCAACCTTTACCTTTTTATTTGGAATAAAGAAGTTTCAACCTTTACTTCAAATAAAATTACTCATGTGCTTTATAAAAAATATTTTTTATGTTTCGTCAAAACACGTTTTTTATAAATATAAACGATAATTATAAGTTCATACCTGGATTAACCTAAAAATGTATCCCTCTGTCATTAAAAAAGTGAAATTTTTTTCATAGATGAACGTTAAGAAGTATAATATTGATTCTACTTCGTTTTTACAAAACATAATTTTTAAAAATTCGTATGAAAATATTTGACGTAATTAAATTTAAACACATTCAATGATTGAAAGAATTTTACTCTCCATATAAATTAAAATTTTAAATTTTCTTTAAAATTGATGGGTAAAACTCGATTTTTCAATATTTTCCTTTTGAAAAATATTAAATAGATAGATTAATTTGACATTATTTGATATTTGAGGAAATTTTATCTTGAGAATCCTTATGAAAATCGCTCGTTTCTGGAGTTAAATGATTATTAAAGCATAAATATTCCAACTGATGAAGCTTAAAATTGAACAGTTAAATATATTTGATGTTGATGTTCAAATTTAAATTATAATAACAAATATGTTACCAGTGTTTTTGAGATTTAGGTTTTTATTTAAAAAAGTTCGCCGAATGTTTTTTATAATATATTAATTCAACAACATAACATTAAAATATTTTTCGGTTTTAAAATGCTCAGATAAAAAATCTTACATACAAATTAAATGAATTGATTTAATTTTCAGCATTTACAGTTAAAAATGATTTTTCACAGAAAAATTAATCTCTGTTTAAAAATAATGAAATTAGTTTAATTTTCAGGATTCAATTCTCTGCCTAATTTTATTATTTAAAATTATTAAAAAGCCAAAAAATATTAATTCCTAAGATGTATAAAAATCAGATAAAAATCTCACTTAAATTTTCTAAATACCAAACGATGAAAATATTTTTTAAACAACTTAATTATTTTATTTTCCTGAGCCTTTTAAAAAATTGTCAAAAGAGTAACTGTTTCAAAAGAAAATATCCTTCTTAAAAATTTTGATCAGACAATTTAAAAGAATAAAAATTCTAAAACCAAATGGTGAAATCTTTTAAATTAAGACGCAAAGATAAATTGAACAGAATAAAAAAACGATTTCTTTATTTTATTAACGTTATTACGAGGTATTTGAAAATAAAAAATGTTTTAATTTCAATTGCTTCTTTTTTAAACTTAAAATCACTAATAAAACTAATGTAAAAATTAAAAATTTTATTTTGTTCTTCCTTCATAAAAATTTAATCAGCTTCTGAATATTGAATACACTTTCTTAAAATCATAATTTAAATACATTTCATTTTATTTAAGAAAGATATTAAAATTTTACCAAATTTCTGATCTTTTACGTGTTTAATTATTTTCAGTTTTAAAAGAACATAAGGAATTAAATGTAGTTTCAACGTGTTTCAAAATATGTATTCCTCAAAAAGATTTCAATGTTTGTGAATTATTTAAATGATTAAAAAATAGTTTTAAATATTTTGGCGGCTTCCAGAGATTTATAAAATTTTCAAACGTTCAACAAACAGTTATTTTATATATTAACGAGCACTTTAAAAAATGGGTAATCTGTATTTTGGTTCTTGAGTTATAAGAAAATTAAACAAATATTTTATAATTTTAATAATGAGACAAAATATAAAAACTCATCAAAAATCATTTTTTAATAAATCAGCATAATATCAGCTATTTTTATTTGAGGTTGATATTCTAACCTCAACCATTTCATTAAAATTATTCAGAATTTGAAAATTTATCGTATTTAAGAATTGAAAATTGTGCAATTGAAAGAGAAAATCCTCGAAAATTCATTTCCTAATTTTACAAAGAGAAGGATTTTTATTACTTCACAAAAATGCATTCCCTGCTCGTAATATCCGACATTATCTTTTATTATTTGAATATTAAGATGTAAAAAAATTATAAAAAATGTTTGACCAGTTATGGAATGAACATGAATAACGATCTCTAAAATTACCATCATAAAATTTAATTAACACAAATAAATTACCAATAAATATTTTTGGAACAACAAATATCAAAATTCTTATTTTTTTATATTTTCATTCAAATGGAATCTTTCCAACAAATTCTTATCCGGTTTTCATTTTGATTCATGTTATTTTTTTAATTTCAAGTTCTAATTTTTCATGGCTCTTTACGCATGTGTGAGAACGAAAGACAAATTATTTTTTGAAGAGCAAGGTTGAATCAAACCTATCTTGGCTTCTTTTGGAGTAAGTTTGCATTTACTATACGCTCTTCTGTTTAGCTCAATTCGCTAGGTTCTGCCGTGCAGTGCATTACCCTCTTCAACACCATTTCAGTGTCAACAAACAACATTGTGTATTGTAGGGCTTTCAGCAAGCTCAGAACGTTACCATCTTCTCTGACCATTACAGCAACCATGCTTCTGTGGTATTGTTTCTCTGAAAAGAAGGACAATACCTCTTTCTAAAGATAAATAGGTGACGTCAATTTTTTTAGCACAGAAAAATACTTGGGATGATAATAAACCATGAAGATACATTTTTATTATGAAAAAATCTATCTGCTTTTATCATTGATCTACTATGAATTCTTCCGAAACTTTAAAAATATATTTCTACGTATTTTTGTATTAAAAATGATAAATCACCAAATTTCCTAACTTTAACCTACATCCACGACTTCTTCACGCTAATTTCAAACTTATAGTTTGAATACATATTTTCAAGTTAATAAATATTTAAGAAGTTGTTTTTTCACGGTCTATATTTCTTAAATCTATCTTAGTTTTCTTTCTAAAGATAAACAGCTAATGGTGGCCATTCTGAAAAGACTGAATTACTCTGTGATCCAGAAAATTTCAAAATTAAACTATAAACCCTTAAAATTCCCACAATTCACTTTGAAAAAAATAAAGATCTTCTTAGAGAACACTTAAATGTGTTTGTTGAAAATTTAATTTATTGCAAATCTAGACAGTTATTACCATCTTCAATATAAAATTAGCTAAATCTTCATTCAGATCTGGAAAAGTTTAAAGTAGACCTAGAATTTTATGAAATCTATAATTTTAAGATTTTTGCTCAATACTCAACCCAATGAATTTTTAAATTCATTCATAAATAATGATGGGTTTACTTTTAGTATATCCAAATAAATAGTCATTAAAAACAATCCTTAAAAATGTTAACATGCTTATATACACTATCGTTATTCTCAAACGTTAACTTTTTCAAGTTTATCCTTTTATTAATTTAAATCGTCACATCTTGAATACAAAATGGTAGTCTTTTAAATAAAAATAAACTTGAAACAAATACGAAGTATTCAGGTTCAAATATTTTGTGGAAAATAATTAAGTCTAAGAGGCTTAACCACTTTATATTCTTTAATTTATGGTTAAACCTGTTTTAGTCGAATACTATGAGGAAAAATATTTGAATTTTTAGGTGAAAGATATATTTTAAGTTTAAAATCATGAAAATCTTCTGGTATATTTAATGTTTACCTTAAACTGGTATTTTTTATGGATATATTGGACTAAGTATAATTTATTCATCGATAAATAAAAATTAATCTTAAAAATTATATAATATGAAATAAATTTGCAGAAATTATCAAACCATATTGATTAAATTATAGGATGATATTTGTAAAATTTTAATGAACGAAATATTATGTACAATGTAGAACGTGAAAACCTAATATATCATGAACATATATGGTTTCAGAGTAAATACAGAGGAGGATGGCTGCACAAACTGGTAACTGAAAGTGGGAGAATGATTAAGGACTGTGCACTTCACAATACACTTAAAAAATGGTGATATAGATGAGAGTTCCGTTTCTGGATAGAAAGCTCTAGGACAGGGCTTAGCAGGAGAACATGTAAACATTTTATTACCTTTGAAAAATATCTTCATGATAATATCTGAACCTTATCTTCAAAAAACAAGCATAAACCATAACCAAAAGCTTACTTTTCATTAATGTGGAAAATAAAGAAAAGATTTAAAAATCCAATATTTCAGGACTTTCGGTGATATGTAAATTTTTAATTTTAGGATATACAAATGGAAATACTCATAAAATGAAAATTAAATGTCTCAGCTTTTACTAATAATCAAAACAAACTTGGTGGATTTGGTTCGAATAAGGTGGAATATATAATCAAAAGTTACAAATGAAATCGAGAATGCCTTATTTTGAAAAAACGTCTATAGATGCAAATAAATAATGAAAATCAAACCTTGTTATCAATGAAATCAAAAAAATTTAATAATAAAATTTGGAAAACTATTAAATGACAGAATAACAATTATACCTGAATCAACCCCTATATAAACGGTAAAACAAGCAATTTTTCAAGTAAACTGGATAAAAATTATACAGTTTTATATGAAATTATGAAAAGATTAAAAATTAATTCAAAAAATTGTTGTAAGGGAAAAATTTTCTCATTATTTGCAGACAGAAATAATTTTAAAAACGAAAATTCTACAAGAAACTCCCTTTTGATAAGAATTCAACTACCATCAACATTCTCTTGAAAACCGAAATTCAAACATTGAAGTTAATAATCATACGTTGAATGTATTTTAAATCCTAAATTTATAACTGTGAAATAAAAATTGTTTAAAATATTTAACAAAATCCAATAAAGGATTTTTTATTTCAAGACAATCACTGAGGAATATTTGTAAAAATCAAAACTAGATTAAATAAATATTTTTATGATTTGTAAAATTATATTAATTTTTATGTTTACAGAATGGTTTTAATCCCTTATGTAATTCGCCTTTTAGATATCGCTGCAATTAAGAAATTCAAATTACTCGACTCAAAGAGTACCTATTCTCTCTAAAGCTGTCAAGATATTGAAAGGCCATTGAAATGCTACACTGAAAACATGATTCAGAACTATTTGAAACGCAGATTTTGCATGCCTATATAAATTTTAAAATTTACCAATGCAAAATCTTTTAAAAAATTATCCAAAAGTTTCAAAACTGCCTCATTATACTTTGGATCGCGGCCGTTATTTCCCGTTTTTATTTTATATAAAATGAAAAGTTCATTCATTGGTTCTACAAATTTTTCAAAACTAGCAAGTAATCCATGTGGTAGAGTTGCGTCAAATTCTTTAAAGGGTTTTTCATTGCAGAATAATTCTATATATGCAGTGTGACTTAATTCGAGTAGAACTCTGGTGAGGAAGTTTTTCTCTTGGTCATTTCCGGCGGAAAGTATACAACGGTGAAAAAAACCATTTGGGTCAAATAAGTGAGGATACTTGCTTGCTTTACCAAGATAAGCATAAGGATTTCCGTCGTTCGAATCATCTATTAATTCACTAACACTCAACGGTATAAAATTCGATTCTTGAGATTCAAGCGGAAGGGAAACTAGAATTTGCACCATTCCTTGATCTTGTAGATTTAATATTGGGTTGTCGTACTTGTCCCCAGATGAATTAGCTCTCTCTGTTGAAAAAACTTGGTTTCTATTCCAAGGGTGATTCGATTCTCTTTGTAATTTTCTCATCTCAGTTTTAGGCGTGTCGTCGCTGAGGGTGTATTCTTCTTCAGTTATAGGCTGTGGATCTGATCCGAAATCATTCTCTAATGAACTAAATTCAACACTCTTTAAATGATGAGAATCTTCAGATTTTGTCACCTGGCCAATTTTATGAATATTCTTAAGAATAAGCAGTGGGATTAATGTGCTAGTGGACGGCCTCATGTCAGCTATTGAAGAAGATCGTGGATGAAAAATATCCCTCTGAAAATGTAATTTTTGACCATCACTGGAAAATTTACGCTTTACTCTGTTACTCAAAGTCATGGGAGAATCTCGTGGCATTCCTAAAGGATGTTCTGGCATCTTGGATGTATCAGATAAATGTTTGAAGGAACCAACATTCTTAATATCATTTTTGTTTGTTGAGCTCAACTGTTGTGTAGTTAAACTCATAGACAGTGGAGCGACACTAATTTTAGGATCCAATGTTCCTTCATCATTACTCATAGACGAAGTAGCAGAAGAAGTACTTTTGACAATACCCAATGATGACGAGTTTAAATCAGCTGATATAGATTTCTGATCGAGAGTTTCTCCCGTTGTATCCATAAATGTTTTCGTTTGACCAAAACTGTGAGAGAGTTTTTGGTCATGTTGAAATTTTGTATCTGAAGATGCATACGAGTGATCTGATTTGATGATCGCAAGATTAAAAAGATTTCTTTCAGCCCCTCTTCTCGGAGTAAAAACAGTGATTGTAAAATTGATTAAGATTAACAAAAACTTATTCATTGGCGAAAATAATTCTCTACCACAAAAGGGTGTGGTTAGTTGTAAAAATGGCTCACAAAAATCTTTTTTTGACCACTAGAATTTTCAGATCTCCCATTTTACAGTGTGTTTTTTTAAATATTCGATGAAGAAAGGATTATAAAATTATTACACCAAAAAATAAATTTCTGATCAAGAAATTTATCCCTTTTTCTTACAATTATCAAAGTGACCTCAGTAATCCAGAAAATGGTAACGAAAATAACTATAAGTTGAATAATTGTAATGCCTAAAATTATCAGAAATTGTTAATAAACTCAAAAATTATTTGTAAAATAAATGAAGTACATATTAAGTGATCTTAAAATCACGCGTTGGTATAAAATTTAACATAAATTACAAAACTAATGTTAAAAAGCATTATTTTTACTTTTACACTCCAACGCACAAAGATTTTTGAAGATGTTTTTTGAACTGTCTAGAATTAATTTTGAGATTATTAAATATATATGTACAAGTTAATGATGCTTTTACAATAAATCTTTTAAGCACCAAATCTTCATATAATATTGACGATAATTATTTGTTTAACTGTTGATCCTTTAATTTGTGCACAATTTAATATAAAATGAAAGCGTAAACTACACGATTTATTTGATTTTCCAGTATTAAGAGAACAAAGCCATGGTGAAAGATTTACTTTTTCACCTATTTTTCAATATAATAACAGTGTTTGGTGACATAAGGAAACGACTCGTCCATTATGCTGAGTATCCTTAATAATTTCTATAAAGCGGTTAAATTAAGCAGGCACTCTTAAATGAAATAATAAAAATAGAAATTCATCTAACTTCTATAATAATATATTTATCCCATAATTAATCTAATCCAGTATATGGAGGGTTCGAGATTAAACCCAGGGAAAATAATCTTTAAAATGTATGGTGTCAAGTAAAGGTCTTCAATATGACATATGGATTTCTGTAAATACTCTCTAGACCTTCAACCATTGATTTTTTGACAGATCTATGAAACATGATGGACTGCCATTTTCAGCTGGCATTCTAAAAATTAATTTAGAATGAATGAACATTAATTTCGACAAAATATTTTGACCATAAAATATTATATTTTCTCTTAGAATAAAGATTATTAAATAATTAATACAGGATGGTCGTTAAAATGACGCCCAGACCCAATAATTGATGTTGTTTGTCAAAGAAATTAAACCAAAAAGCGAGCTGAGGTCTATTTTGATTATATATTCCCTTGTTTTTCGTTAATCGCCTTACTGTTAAACAGTGTTTGTCATAAGCTTCGTATTTGGAATTTCTCTCTTAAGAAATATATTGAAAAATAAACAAGAAATAACATTCAAGATGTAAAATAAAGGTTAAATTCTCTTGGGACGTTGATTTTGGAATCCTAAAATGTCGAATAAATTTTTCTTGATTTTGGATGGAATTTATCCAATATCGGACTCGTGCGTTTGACTACTTCTTAAAAACTATTCACAAGAGAATCATCAAAAATGAACTAACGAAATAAGATAATTTATTATATATTTTTTTATCAACTTGAGAAATAATCAAAGGTAATTAATAAGAATGCCTTATCAATAAAAACTAAAAAATCCAGTTTTGAACGTCAAAATATAATTGAAAAACGATCTAAACCGTTTTTGAAAGAAAATTTTAAGGAAAAACCAAAATTTATCTTATTGCTTATAGCATTAATAAGGAAACGAATTTTCAGTTTTAAGGGGTATGACTCAGCTGAAACATTGTTTAATAGAATATTAATAAATGATTATTAACATTTTTAATCATTTTCTAGCGAACATTTTTTTCCAAATTATCAATTATCTCATTGAATTAAATAGATCAACCAAAAATGCTCGCCATAATATTTTTTTTTCAAAACCAATAAAATGCCAAAAATAAGGAAATATGATTCGATATCTTGAATATATACACCAAAACGATGGTATGCGATACTTTTAAGCTCTCATCATAGTATCAGAGGTTTAAGAATGTTGAAAAATCAAATAATTTTTCAATTGACGAATTTTGTACATATTTTTAGAGATTTACCTAAAATCACTTTTCCTACAAATTATTCAGATTTAATTTTTTAATCATTGTTAGACATGATAAAATGGAATTTAGTATTCAAGTTAACAGTTCGATTCCTTCCCGCTTGTAATCAAATTTTTCGTGCTTAAAAGTTCCAGCGACCGAATATATGAGATATATTATAAAGGTTAACTTTATTTTAAATATTTTAGATCGTTAGGAAATGCAAATAAATAATGAATATTTTTATTCTTAGATTACACGCTGATTTCTAACATCTTTTTTCATAAAAATATTTGTACTATAATTGGAATTAGAACTTCTATTTTTCAAAAAAATTACATAAAAATCAAGAAAGTTAAGATATCAACTCTCAAAAATGTTTTTTATGGCGAGTCATTTACGTTGAATAAAACAAATTTCACGATAAAGACAAACATCAGATTTATTTTACGAAAAAATAAATATTTTTACAATGATACAAAAAAATTAAGGAGTATACCAAATCATATAAAATTGAATATTTTCAATCATTAAAAATTGTTTCAAAAATGAAAAATTCAACATGCTTAGTATAATCTATGACTTCTCAAACTTAAATAATTCCTTTTAAAATTTTAATAATTCTAAGACTCAGATAAATAGACAAATTAACCAGAAAGACTTACCAATTACGATTATTCAACACTAAAAATTCATATAAAAGTTAATTTGATAGTATGACTTGAAAAATGATTTAAACGCATCTTATGAATTCGCATATAAATGTTAGAGTTTAAGGAATAAGATACTTTTTAAAAAATGGGATAGGAATCGAATTTATCCAATAAGATGATTTAAACTACAGAACCGAAAACTCATTTTATAATCTGTAAGACAGAGCATGTTTATACACGTATCAAAACCTTATCAGTCCAGTTATTAATATTTTTTATGCCTGAAATATTATAAAAGTATTTTTTCTCAACTAAAATAGGTTTATTAGAAAGTTAGATGAATATGACATGTCATATTTTCTGGCATGCGTAATTGCGTAGAAAGAATTATAATAGCCTAAAATAACATACCAGATTACTGTTTTGAACAAAAAAAACAGTATAAGAAATTCCTTTCAAAATAAAATAATTTGTTAAAATTGTAAACTTTATACAATAAGATACCGTCAATTATTTAACGAATTGATTTGTGTACCATATAACTATTCTAGGATAACATATTATGATATATTTGGAGATAGCACGGGACAAGTATAAATATTTTGACCCTCAATCAAATTTGAAATTTTATAACATTATCTTGGATCTCGTTTTGCCATTTTAATAAAATATATCATACAGTCATCTTAATCAACGAAACTCAATCGAAGACAGATTCTATGAACAATTTTTAATGAATGAATTTTTAAGTAAATTCACTGAATGAAAGATTTCAAAACGGTCACTTATATTATGCCACCATTATTTTATTATTTGTTTGAAACATGCTTTTGTTCTGATTAGAATTTAGATATCTTATACCAACACATGTCTGATTGAGAATTTATTTTGAAACAATCACAAGAATTCTCTGTTTTCAATTATCTTTGTTTCAATTTACTTAACTGGAAAACTTTAACTTTTGCAAATTTAACATGTTTAATTTTCTATTTTATTCACATTCATCAAAATGTCATTTTATGAGTTACTTAGATTCATTAACACATGAGTGTAATAGCTTCCTTATTAGATTTACGTAGATACGTGTTCTTTTCTTCAATGATGTATGCTTTTTCAAGGAGATCACTTGTGGCACATTTCATCTCTCATCCGGTCTTATAATTAAATCTTGTTTCAAATATTTTTGAAATTCTAATATTGACATTGGTAGAGTCATATTGGAATTGATGTGTACTCCATAAATTGTAAGTTTTCGAATTATGTACTATTACTTTAATATGGTTAATATGCCATATGAAACCGTTAAATTATCTTTAAAAGATTATTTCTCAAGTTAGAATGTAAAATTTTTCTTTTATAATTAAACATATAATTGGTGATTATATGTTTAATTTTTTTTGAAACGGAGTTGCACATTTTTATCAAAGTCTAAAAATGCAAAGATTTAAAATCATGAATACTTTCACAACTGTCACATTCTTTTTCAAAAACCTATCACATATATTTTTATTTCAACTAAAATTAAAATTTCGAGGACAAAGTACATACTCATTAGAAAGCTTCACAGAGGATTATTTGTCTTCGAATGTCTAAATTAATATCTGATTCTTTTGTGTTTATGAAAAAACTATTTATTAATTATTTCTTTGACTCATAAATTTTTGTATCTCCCTTTAGAAACCTAAATTACAAAATTAAAAAGTTTTTAAAATTACTTTTATTACGGAAAAATCATCAAAGAATATACCTTCAAGTGTATCTTCGCACGTCAAAAATACTGAAGAGAGTAGAGGAATCCAAATAAGTTTATTAAGGGTATGAAAAGTTGTGAATGTGTTATAAAAGTAAAGTATTATACTCTTTTGATATATCTAAATCAAAGCGAAAATATTTATCAAAGAAGAGCACGTTTCTTCATTGATCTGCGATATCGTTTGTTTATACCACGAGAAATTAGGTCGCAACAATAAAAGAAATGTTATCCATTACGTCAGATTTATAAAAAACTACCATTTGTAAGAAAATCAATGAACTGTATAACCTGGAGTAAACTGTTATTTTAATTATTTGTTTAATATTATCTTTTATTTGGAAGTATCTCTCGAAAAATTAAGATCGTTACTTTTCAACTGAAAAATATAAAAAACGCAAACGTCAAACCTCATGAGCTCTAAATAATGGAAAAACATGAACTATTCAAAAAAATTAATATTTTAAAAGAATTGCTAAGAATAAACAAAAAGTAAAGCGTTCACAATATAAGAATTTAAAATGTACATTTTGAAATCGAAATTCTCAATTTATCAAAAAATATTTTGAAAACATATTCTCTGAATACTCTACAATGTAACCTCTATTTTTGACAGGAAATACACTTATTAAAATTTTAGTTCATGTTTTATTTTAATTCATGAGATCGTTCAACTGTTGATAAGATATAACTTTTTTAAGAATTTGTGAAACTTTTAGATTTGTACATATTCGTTTTTTTAAATCTTTAAAATTATTTACTTTTCATAAAAATTATAAAAATGCTCATTTTATTTGTCTTAATGCTTATAGATGAGTATTTTTCATGATTTTTTATGATTTTCAAATTCATAGAAAAAACTTGTGAAAGACTGTATATTTTTTATTTTAAAATTCAACAATATTTTAAATGTTTTATGTTATAACTTTTAAGATTATATAAAAAACTATCAATATCGTAACGTTCATTCAAATTTACAGTTAATATCCTTTCAACAAAATTTATTGTGTTACATTTTTCGAATTCTTTATAACGACTGTAAAAAAGTATTTGTTCAAAAGTGAGATTGGGAAAATTTAATATTTACACCTGCCATACCCTTATTTATTCAAGTTTATCAACACAGTGCAATGTATTCTGAAAATTAATCATTCTTGTGTTTTGGCTTCAGTAATTTTAAACCTCTTGAAACTTAAAAAACCATCAAGTCACAATCTTAAGCAAAATCAAATGTGATTAGCTACATAACGAGAAAATAAACCCTCTGCAGTGCAGAAAATTCTGATTAAGTAATTTTGAAATTTTTTTTAATATGCAGGTAAGGCAAGCACAAATAAAAAGTATTACTATACTAGTTAAATATTTATACATGAAAATTTTCGAATTATGGATTATGCAAAACAATTTTGTATAAACCTTTCTACATTTGATCTCAACTCTAAAAGTGAAAAAGCTCAAGTATAAACAACTTTGCTTTAAGATATGCAGTCAAGACTCATGAGAAAAATCCATGTGTTCATACAGATAAACTATTTGATCTAGATAAAGAGTTATTTGGTTAAAATGACAACGGTATCGATACTCATACACTTCCAGCAAAATAATAATCGTTAAAAAATATAAGAGCCGTTATAACCTATTCAACATCGGAGTTAAGATGAGGTTTCCGATGCAATAAAAGTGGAGTCAAACGATAATTTCAAATAAAAAAAACTATTTACCGAATGAAAACTTTGTTCAGAAAAAATTAAGATATTTCAGAAAAAATTCACGATGATAATATCCAAAACAAAAAAAAATCGAAGTAAAAATTGAAGAACAATAAAAAGCAAAGTTGAAATACTGTTGAAAATTACAAAATAAAGCCACAAATAATCCCCTATAAAGTAAAAATAAAAGCTATAATCATGTTTTTTATCCATTAAAATAATTTTGATGAATTGAGAAGTTTTTGAACATTCATTTCATGTTCGTTTATTCAAGAGTATTGGATTACTCCGAAAAATTTCTTCATTTCAGAATTGTTTTTTTCAATTTGCTTTACCCTGGTTATCTGTCTTGTGATTATTATGAAAATTTATTAAAACGTGATATCCTTCAAATAAAATCATCGATCAATTTAAACTCAGATTTTGACATTTAAAATGCTTAAAGAAATTATGTTAAAAATTAAAATTTCTAAAATTAGTATATATGGAATAATTTATATAAAAATTGAATGAAGATATTTCAAAAATGTAAAAAAGCTGACAATCATATGAGCGATCTGGTCGAAATGAAAAATGAACGTTACCAAGGTAAATTAGAAAATAATTTGGAAAATTAAACCAATAAAAATTTGATCTGAAATTACTCTGAAGTTTTCATTCAAACTTATGTACATCAAAAAATTACTGTTTTTCACGATAATTATATTTAAATGAACACGTATTGAATTAGAAATCATGAAGAATGCAGAATTTGTAAACATGATTGAAATGGTTTAACAACATTCTAGGTTGAAGAAACTGATCAAGAACGATGTTATGAAGTTTCAGACCCATTGTATGATGCTTTTACACGATATCGTATCATTAAATAAGAAAAAGACTTCGATGTAATAAAAATTTTCAACTTCTTTAAAATGTAGTTTGTATTTAGATGTTACGAATTAAACATAAGTTTCTATGTTTATATATAAACAAAAAATCGATTTTATTCATTATTTTAAAATATTTAAAAAATAGTAAAACCTGTAACATTTAAAACACTAACATAATTCATAACACTCTAAGTCAATTTATCACGAAATTTACTTTATTGGCTGCAAAAAAACGTTTTGTGTTTATTAAATCTTAATAATAGGTTCACATGTACTAAAAAATTAAAATTGTTTAATATCATATAGATTATGAATTTACATTCAAAATTTGTTAAAATTTCAAAAATTGAATGTCTTGACAAACTAAATCAACTGTAAATGTTCTTAACGTTTAAATCAAATATTTAATATTTCTACATAGTTGTTTTCTTTGTTTAAAGATAAAATAATTTTATTATATAATTTTTAAGATAAATAAAATTCATTAAACTGTTGAAAAGTTATCATATAATCGAATTGAAAATGATGATAAATACAACAATCAACGATACATCGGATGTAACAACGCATCTTTCTTAACATTATGAAACTTAAAAAAAATTTATTATTCACGAATCGCTTTCTGTTTGCAGTAAAAATTATCCGAATGAATACACCATAAAATATTTAAGGAACCACATATATGGTTCTCTTTTTCAACAAATTTTTTATTATTTTCTATGAATTGAAATAATTACAAAATTTATTTTAAAAATCATGTTTAAATTTTAAAGTATATTAATGTCTACTCACTGTTATTCGACTTATAACTTGTTTTAATAACAAGTCACTTGCAAAGTATTTTCAAACATAAAGTCTTGGCCGTTTTATTTTCAACATTAATCAATCATAAAATATGATTTTCATATATTTTCATTCCTTAGGCTGCAAAAATTATAAAATTTAATCTTTAAATTATCAACTAAAATTGAAATAATTAATTTCATCATAAATTTAATTTATTTAAAAGCCTCAAAACAAAGTTTGTGAAAGAAAGCATCTTTATATGAGGATTGATTTTTTTGTTTAAACTTATTTAAATACTATTTTATTTTTAAAATTCATGAAAAAACTGAAGACAATATTTTCATCAGAAAAAACCTTAAAAGGTAAAAAAACAAGAAGAAAAAATTTTAATAATTTTAAATATCTAAATAATTCATAAACGTAAAATTCATAAATCATGTAAATTTTTTTCTCATTTATGATCTTTGTGAAGATAATATTTATGATAATATAAATTTAAAGACCACTGTTTGTTTTTCATCATAACCATACATTTATATTTTTCTCATGCTGTTTATACTCCTTTAATTTCGTCAATCAAAAAGTATTTAATTAAAATTTAAAAGAATTCATATTTTTAAACAAATATAACATATTTAATCAAAAACTCTGATGATATCAATTAATGTTTTTATTATCTATTGTAAATTGTTTTTATTTAGTTATCTATTTCAAATTTTTTAACAGTGTAAAATAAATAATTGATATATTTTGAATTTGGAGACTGTATTTAGAAAAACAAAAATTTTATCTGTTCTCGTTGTATAAACGATACTGATAAATATGTTGGTCAAAAACACTCTCAAAAAACCTTATTTAAAATAAATATCCATTTTAAAATTATAAATGCAGGTAAATTAAAAAAAATATGCTTACTTAGTATATTAAAAACATTCTAAAATATCAAACTCTATCATTTATGGGATCGTTAAATTTTGCCAAAATATGTTAAAAATTCATTTAGCAAACACTAGAATGTTTATTAATTTGAAATACTAAAAAATTAAAACATTAAATTTGCTGAAAATTTATTTCATTTAAAATTTTGAAAACTATGTGAACAACCTATTTTAAATCGAAACATATAAACAAACATTTGGTTTATATAGATTCAACTTAAATTTCTGAAATCATTCAAAGAATACTAAAATTTAATAACTTCAAATTATAAATCGAATTAATATTACTCTATGACCATGTGTTTTGATGCTTAATAAAATGTAAAATTATTTAATTAGTAAATGCTGATCTTAGAATTTTTATTCTTTAAACTTAAAATATTCATAATGAGTTTTGGTCTTAAAAATCTACCTTTTCAATTTTGATTAAAAATCGAATGTATCATAATTTTTATCAAAGAATACATTAACTTTCAAAGTTAAATTGAATTTTAAATAAATTCTGTGATAATTATTGTATTTAAAGTTACTTTTATTCAAGTAATTTTATCCACGATTTTTATCAACTTACAATTATATCTTTTACAGATGACAGAATCTTTTAAATTTATATTAGATTTTAAAATCGATGGCGGTTTCAAAAAATTAAGCATAAGTTTAAAAAGAGAATTTCTAAAAATACTTTGTTTGCCAGATATGTTTCTGAACGTATCATAAATTTGAATTAATTTTCCTACTTTATGATACTATAATGAATAATTTCTTGTTAATTTATCGGATTGAAATTCAATAAACGGTTCATTCTAATATTGTTAAAATCTCAACTTTCCATTAAAAATTCTCATTTAAAAAAATGAAATGAATATATTCTACATTTCGAAATTTGGACAAAGACATCGCATTATTAAATTTAATCTATGAAAAATAAAAAGAATATATTTTGTTAATTTTTTCAATAAAAGATGGATTTAGCTTATTTGTATTTCAGTAACTTGTCTGAACTTAACTAGTTTCCAAACATAAAACATCATGATGATATTTTCAAAAAGTTTATTAAATGTGGTATTATCAATCATAAACCCTGAGGAAAAATAAATTAAAAATTGATGTTTTTGCATAACATGTCTAACTGAAATATTTTACTTTGAGTTAATCCTCTTAATGGGACGTTGTCAGGTTATATTATAAATAATGATTTTATCAATTTATATTGTGTGACAGTGTGGAATATTAAATTGGTTCTTTTATCTTTTAAGCGCATCTTTCCAAAAACATATTACCAACGAGTGAAAATCAATGAACATGATGATAAAGCTATCAAATTTTAAACAATGAAAGTTCATTATCAAAATGAATCTTAGAAGTACTAAATGCTCTATTTGGCAGATCCTTAAATATTTCTGATATCGATACTCATGATAACATAGAACAGTTTCGGTGTTTTGACAATGCATGGACATAAAGGAAAAAACACGAAAAACCAATTATTTGTTGAAATTTTATTATAAATTCAGTGTATGACATACTTTTTCTCATGGAGCAATGCTCAAGATAAAAAACTATTTAAGTCAAGAGAATGGAATTACACAACTGAAAATGTCCAGATAAAAAGTTACTTTGAATCCTTGCTGATTTTATAAACTTTAAAATTTTTAAATATTAAGGAGAAACGAACCCGTGATATATTTCATCAAAGGTAATCAACATTCATATTTCCATCAGAAATAGTAAAACTACAAGAATACCAAAACACTACCCTCACCAAATGTGTCATTCAAGCACAAATTTTAAAACAAGGCACCTTTACATTGAAAAGTATTTAGAAAATTCAAAATACATGCTTCGAAACCAGCATTTAAGAAGAGATTTGAAAAATGAGAAATATGTATCATCGATATTATTGTTTGAACTATAACCAACTTGGACAAAAAAACAAGGTGGATAATTCTGTCTTATATCAAATACTCAAAGTGAAAATAATTTTAAACTTTACTAATGTTTCTCTAAAAAGATGATATGCCAAAATATCACATATAACACAACGGCGAGTACATATATACATTAGATACGAAAATTAACAAATAATTTGAAATTATTCTTTTGTGATTTTATGAATTCACAAAAAAATCATGTCTTCCAACAATCAACAAAGATTAAAACTCTTTTATTCTGTCATTAATTGGTAAAAGCTAAAAATCAACGTTGATTCAAATGTTAGAAGTTTCTTGAAAAAGAAATTAACATATGGTAAACATTTGACAAAATTATTGTGGAATATGCCAGATACTGAGACAGTAGTAAACAATCAAAATTCTTTGACAAACAGTATTTCATCATTGAATAGAAAGTGAATTAGATATCTCGAAATTTTGAAAATTGAATGGCCAGATATAATCTTACTTTGTATTGAGGGATTATTTTTAGTATTTGTCACATTTGAAGATAGAAAATAGGTGTGGGATTGACTTTCTTCAGAACATTTATCAAGAGTTTTAAAATTAATCAAGAATCAAACTATGAAAGTAAAGATATATAGAAACACAACTTCCTTAATCTTGAAACATTGAGACACGGTAATCAAAATCTTTTCCCACTGCGAATACATTAAATATTGAAAACAAAATTGAATAAAGACAGACAGATGATATAATTTGATCATACGAAATACAAAGAATATGTTAAATATGCTTTATTATTGTTAGAGTAATCAAAACAGATTAGCAAATAGTATTTTAATAATTTAAAATTTACGACAAAAATTAATTGAACTTGAACCCATCGTTTTTCAGATTTTGAGTAAATGATAAGTAATAATTTTATGCTACGCTTTAAACAGTGATTTATTTAAAAAGAGATTGCTAACAGAAGAAATTTTTGGAAAAATCGAATATAGTTATTTGGAATTTATAGACATTTTGAACATAATAGATAAAATATTTATCTTTCGGTCTTGTAAAATCCACATGTATATCAAAGATTTATGAATTCTCTATCTATAAGTCTGACGAAAGTGGCGAGCTACTTCGACGATATCGTTACAAAAAGATATTCTAGGAACATAAACCTATTTAATTTTGAAAAAGTCAAAAAATATCACGAAAATACTATTTAGAAACAGAAATTTATACGATTTTCTGTGAAGGTAATCAAACAACTGGTTTAAACAATTTACATAAATGGAGTTCATCATCGTCAAAATAAAATTTAAGAAATAATAACTGTTATTATTTAAAGGAATTCGTTTGAGCGATCAGATAATATGTAAATTTATAGAAATAAGTTGATCATATTTCTATGAATTATTCATCAAAACTCAAATGAAATTTAAATTTTATATAAGGATAAACAATATATTATCTTTCTCAAAACATAACTGTAAATTTCATAATTAAAACATAAATTCATAAACTAGTCTTATCAGATAAATACTTTTACTTTTTGAAAAAAGAGAAAATAAATCATAGTATTAAGTATAACATAAAACTATATCATAATATGTAAATATCAAAAAATGATGTAGAAAGATAACATTCTTCCAAAGATGAAAAAGCACTTTGTAAAATTAAAATGGGTATTCTTTCTATTTCATATATTGAAACGACCATCAATTTGATTTACGACAAAGGTTTGATCGATTATACTCGGAACAATATAAATGCAGCATTGAGTATTTCCCAACAATTCTATCAATTGGCAAAACTCTTGATAAATATTCTTCAACAAAAATATAAATTAATTTGGGTTTTCTTATAAATTAGGGTTAAAATAACATTAAATATAAGTTCAATTGTGAATAAAACATCGTATTAGAATTTATAAAATATATTTATTTCAGAAATAAATCAAACTAAACAATTCATTTTCTATAACATAAATACTCTTGTATTATGATTGAGATAAAAAAGAAAAACATGATATATCGAGAGCCAAAAAGAGAAACACAAATGATCAGAATCCTTCTTTCATGATGAGCCAAAATTTCAATTTAGCATGATAAGATAATGTTAGAGTATATGGTCGTCTATGCAGAATTAGTTAAGGATTTATTTGAAAAATATTTTCATTTTAAACATCGAGAGTAAGGAGAAATTATCCTTAATTAAATTTTGGACAAGATATTCAATGTTAGCATTTATCATAATGAGAGGTTACTGGCTATTCTTTATTTTTCAAAGAAAAAAAAAAGAGTTTATAGCTCTTATATTTTAATAATATTACACGTTTGAGATGACATTCATTCACACTGACGTATAAGAACTCCTCTACTGACTTTTCAGAATAATATATTCTTTGAATCTTCCATGTATGCCACATACGTTTTAAACATATAATATTCATCCATCAGGTTTTAGTATATTTTTATGTAGATAACTTAGCACAATTTACGAAACACAAATTTGAAGAATTTTATTTTAGCGATTAAGAATAAAATTATATCATGTCAATTACGTCCTAAAACAATTCGAAAAGTCGCAAGAATTATTCAAACATGATCAAACAAATCTAATACTCAAACTCTAAAGTATCAAAGATCAGAAGATTTAATATGACACTTCGTATGAACAGAGTTATACTTACTTTGTCGTAAGGTAAGAATTTGATTGAGATTGTTTAAAGTAGAAAGCCAAACATACGAATAATATCATAATTTTTTTTTCTCAAACATTTAAGAATATGTTCTCTGTAAATTCCTCGATCAGAAAAATATATGAATCTTTGAAATTTCAAATTCCTAGAATATTTATAACTTTAAAAACATGTTAATTTGTAAATAAAAAGAAGCTGAAATTATTTGATTGCTCTTCAACTCAATATATTGATTTAGTAGCGATGAGGTTTTTTAAATGTTTATATGTTGAAAAGAATTAAACTTGCATTCTCTAATGCTTCTTTATTTTTCTCAGAGTGAATTACAAATTATGCTTTTATAGAAGAAATAAATACAAACAAATTTGAATACGCATTGAGGAAAATATCACAAGCCCTTCTATTATACCGTTTAAAGCAATTTTTCGTCTCCCAAAAACGATAATATCCATATCAACTTATACTATTATATTAGGGTGAAAATATTTTCATCCATGCTCTGAAAATTAATTCCAATTGAGTTCAAGAGGTTATTCTCCTTTACGTATGAACGTTATATAATCGATACCAATCGTAATTTCTGAGATGTTAAGTTTTAACTTTTAAAAACTGAACAGTATTATATTTGAGTTTTACTTACATACTTTGAATTATATAAGCTACTGTAATTTGGCTTGTCTGTAAAAGAAATAGCAACCGAGTGTTGTACTTTCAGATTATTAATGTTTGACTTCCGAAATTAAAGAATACTCAAAATCAACACTTATAATCCATGGCATCCATTCATATTCCACTTGAAAGATTATTTTTTGTCTAACGTTACAGCACATTTATTTATTCTTTCCAGTAACCAGACAGTACACTGCATGAATAAAATGTTTTGGGAGAAGGTTAGGCCACATTATTATAAGGAATTAATAAAACTGCGCTGACAAACTTTTGAAGGAACCATCGATGAACTTACGGCCATACTAGTGGATCCAGATTTGACTCGTCGGTGACTCATCTAATACATTGATGAAAAATAATGAGTTGCTCATTGTTCTCATTTGATCAATGTTTGCTCAATAAAACTTGTTAAAAAACATAAACACAATATTAGTCCTTGTCATATTGTATATTAGCGTTTGGTGGAGTGACAAAGAAAGACAATGCATATTTAATTCTTAATTCAACCTGTAAGAGATTCATTTATATGTTACGATGGTAAAGAGACAAAACATCAGATTTCTATGAAACATGAGTTTTCAAGAAAATAGTTGACTTGGCTCAAGTTGGTTTCAAACTTTAAACATAGAATATTAAGCATTTGATAAAACTTATTCACCCCCATAAACAGTAATATTGTTTGATCTTTTGATTAATATTACAGTACACGATTATGATTTGTACTCTTAACTCCAATAGTAAACTGTCTCAATATTTTAGATTAAAGTGGTATGTATAATGTTAAAATAAAAATTTCTTCTTACTTTCAGTCATCTCAAAAATAAAGAAGATACAGCGCAGAGTTTTTTCGAAGAATATCGCATGTTGACTTGTGTTACCTTTTCGATCGCCTTTGATGGTCAAAATACACACTTTTTGAATATGTAGAGAAATGTTTAATTTAGAACAGGCTCAACACAGTATATCTTCATCGATACAAATGCAAGCGATTAAAAAATAATTTAAATTGAAGTGGAAAAAGGAATTGAAGATATGTTTATAATCAAAAATTATTAGTCGATAAAGAAGATATATCACACAAAATATTAAAGGTAGATTTAAAATAAAACATAGAAATTACTCAGATCTTAACCTTAAAATATTTTATTTTTGATCGAAGTAGAGCAGATTCTAGCCCATAAAAACATGAAATGATTATTTTCAGGTAAAAATTTCATCATAATATAAAAGATCTATACCTAGAATATAAATTCCCGCAAGCGCAAGAGCCTATAAAATTTCGTTAGTTTATTGTTTTGATCTTCATTGATTTGTATGATTTTATTGTAAAAATATTGTTGAATTTTAAAATATACAGCATAGATATGAAAATAAGGAATTTCGATAATTAAAGTAAATGTTAGACAATGAAAACATTCATCTAGAATCGTTTTTACATGGTAAATATTTCTTTTTCCATTTTATATTCTGGAGATTTGCTTTTTAACTCATAAAAACTGAATCCAAATATTATTCCCATTTCTAGATGAATTTTATGAATATTCTGTTGATCAAAAGATCAAGCAATACTCCACACAATGTACAAGTTAAAATTCTCTTTTGAAAACAGTTTTTAAAAGATTTTATGGTAAAGTTCTCTTTGTTAAATATGAAATGAGTTCTTGAACCTCATGCTGAGGAAGAAATTCTATTTTTATCTTTTTTGTATTTCATGTTCATTTATGATTTATTGGAAATAATGAATTCTCGAGCGTTTTCAATTATTTATTTTAGGAATTATACTGAATATACTTTTGTCGTTCTTATTCTTCATATAGCTATTAAAACGACCCAAGAATCTCTTCTTTTTTAAAATTTAGTCTTATTATCCTATTCCATGAACATCAGAAATGAGTTCTATTGACACGTATTTATGAATAAATATCTTTCATTTTAAACATCGAAAACTGGCATTATCTCAAAATGTTTTGCGATGATAATTTTTGTTATTTGAAGATATGGAAGACGAATTGGTGTTCTGATTCTTCTTAACCCAAGATATTAACCTTGGGAATTTCCTAGTTTACAAATCTCAGTCAAATTTTAATGTTTGAGGTTTGGTTCAAATCAATAGCATCCTTGATAGATTTATTGTCATATCATCAAATATTTTGAATCGAGTCTGAATCTTCCTACTCATGTGTCGTATTTTATTCTAAAACATGCTTTTTGATTCAGTTTGTATCTTATCAAAGTATTGTCAATCCATTTTGTAATAAAAATAAAATACCGAGAATAAGAAAATACGAAACTGACTCAAATATGTTTCAATTATTTTCTAAAATTAATTTTCTATCTTATGAATATATTAAGGCTATGCTATCGATTTTTTGCCTCTTGATGGCTCTCTAAGTTAACCTCAAATACAAAATCCTATTTAAGTAATTTTTCCAATTGGGTACGGTAAATATCATCATGATAATATTTTTTAAAGTGACCCAAGATTGATCTGTCTGTACAGAGACAGATTCAATACAATTTGTATTATAGTTAAAATCTTAGTTCTATTTCTGCACTTACCATTCTCTGTATGAAGATACATCACAATAAATTGATAAATTATAGATAAGAAAATCAAATACACGTTCTATATATTTAAATCATCATGTAACCATACATATTTGTAATAGTTTTTAATTATTTTTTTGTCTTTTACTTTTACATTGTTAATCTAGAAGATTCCACATACGTTCCATCTTTACTTCGGCGCAGAGAAAACTCCAACATATTTTATATATAAATTACACTAGTGGGATAAGATTAATAAAAATTATTACGGTTCAAATATCTTTCGAACCAGATAAATTTACTTGTCATTTGTTCCTAAGAAACCAACCCCTATATATGAAGAGAGATAATTCTATCATTTTGGGAAACAGTAATCGTATCAAATTACTATATAAAGCTGTTTTTCAATCTTTTTTAATTATAAATAATTTGGATTTGTCAAAGAGTGGATGTCGACATCTCTAGTTGAAATATTTAAAGAATATATTTAGTAAATTTTGAATCGCTCTTTCCAGACATTCATTAAAATCGTTTTCGTCAATCCAAAGAATGTAGAATTATGGTAAAAAGAAGTGATTCATTAGATTAGAAAAATTCTTATTTTTATTTCTTGAGAGTTCATAGATTCTAAGAAACACATATAATATTGTCAGAGTATACTTGGGAAGAAAAAATCTTCGAGTTTTCGAAAGATCTCTAAAGAAATCAAATTATCTTAATGGCTATTGATTTTGTGGTTAGTTTTGAATGTTTTCTGGTTGTGTATCGAAATAATTTTTAATCATCAATACATCAAGGTTCAATTATTTATTATATATAGCTAGGTATTGAAATAGACATACAGTTATTAAAAATTTATGATATTCTCAAGTAAACGTAGACTAAGAAACAAACAAAATCAAGTGCTACAAAATCCTGATTCGAGCATATTTTAAAAATAGTGAACAATATTAAAAATTAAACTCTTTTATTTGTGCAGTTTTCTGTCGCTTGTTAACAGTTTAATTTATCTTTTAGGATGGTAATTCTTATTCTCTTGTAGCTTGTTGTTATCTGATATTCACATTGTAAAAAATTCATCTTCAAACGTTTGTGCTACGCGTGATTTACTTTGCATATATATTGTTTCAGGCTTTATTTTGATGGGTTATCAATATAAATAGGTCTGAAAATGATGATAACGCACGACGCAGTGATTGCTAGTTGAATATATTACTCATGTATAAATGAAAATTACGTCGTTCATAGAACTGAATCGGTAGATGATATCATGAACAAGTACTTAAAGATAAGGGAAAATTTTACGTATTACATCGAACAAAGTAAATGTTCATTTGAACCACTTGATCGAGTTATCTATTTAAAAATAACATCTACCAAAAGACATGTCAAAAGATCTCAAAATAAATTAAAAAACGTGTTAGAAAATTTGTAAATTACTGAACTTCGTGTTTTAATTGAATGTTTGTTAAAGAGTCAGGTTGAGCATTTCTTCGATACCGGAGATGACTAACCAATAAAACGCTTCTCTAAGAATCTAGTTTTATCTTAGAGAGGTGATTATTTTATAAATCTTAAAAAATACGACATAAATGAGTTATTGTAAAGTCGAATTGTCCTTGGCCTTTCTATATTATCTTGGTCAAAAGAAAAACATGATTCATTTCAACTCTGCGTCCCTTATCTTAACCCTTAATGTTATCACTATGATAGATTTATTCACCAATTCGAAACATATATATTTTTATGAGCTCATCTCGGCATATATAATTAACATTTAATAAGATGAGTGGCTTTTGACTGGTCCCAATATGTGGTTTAGAAAGAAAAAAACTTCTTTTCAAAAAATTATGGGATTTTACAATTTTGAGATCGGCGCTCTCCACATTTCATAGACTAGTTTCATATTCTTATACGAAATCCTGATGAACAATGTGTTTAAGTTTACATTTTCGATGTCATAATATGATCATAAACCTAGTTAGAACGTTAAGACTGGATAATGAATATTAAATAATTCGATAAGATAAATGTGAACTCAATTTTAAAAGTGAACAATTTATACAAACTGAAATCGAAGAATTAAGTTACTTGGTAACTGAATGAAAGATTATGACTGGTCCAAAGTGTTATGAATTTCAGGGGTGAAAATAAGCTTGAACAGAAAACCATGATTTTTAAAGAGTTATCTCTGAATATCAGAAATAATTCAGTTATTTAGTCAAATATCTTGTTTAGTTCATGATTTAAATTTTGGTATGTAAGAATGAAAGTAGATAGTCGAGGTTAAGGTCGCATTAGTTAGACTAAAATAGATTCTTTCTCATGACCAAATTTTAGCAATACCAGATTTTTATTTTCCTTTGATGTTAGACTTGTATCCTTGAAAATCTTTGTTTTCGATCAATAAATTTACAGGTTATACTTGAGAAGATAAAGTGTAGCACATACCATTTTAAAGACATCAAATCTGAATGAAATTACTGCCTCAAAAAAGAGATGTCATCTTAAGTTAACGGATTAATCAAAATTTAGAGCATATCTATTGGTGTAATCTAATAACTTCTCTTGTGATCATCTCAATCTAGTCTGGTTAAGAACTTTCAAAATTTAGTGAGCAAGTAGGAGATGGTTGAAAAAACATCTGTCATTAAACATTCATTTTATTAATATTCAAGATAAAATTTACTGAAACGCAGATGGATTGTGTAAATTGGGATTTAATGAAAGAAAGAACAATCAAACTTTTCAACATATTAAATTTACTTGTGCAATATTTCTGACTGACGACGACAGTGATTTTGTATACATCGCGCAAAAGCGAGATCTCTTGATCAGTGATGTGAATAAATTGTCATTAAATGGAACGTGTCTTAAACAGAAGTCAATTTATACTTAATTGACTAGATAATGGATGACATTTTAACAAACTTGTATTCAAGAATGATTAACTTGTCAATGAAATAGAGAATTTAATGAAAAGGAAAATCATGGGAGTTCGTTATTGTATGGTTGAACAAATCTTTTAATTTTTCTACTCTTGATTTGATGGGGGTTGATTTGGGATTTATATTATTTTATAATGATTCTTAAGAGATTATTTTGTTTAACAAAACAAGGAAGGTTTCAAATTCTTCTGCGTCTTGTGAAAAACGCACTTTTGTAAAAGATTTAAATATATGAATTTATAGGTTAAGAATAAAATAATTTTTGATCGCTTCCCTTGATCAAATTTCCATGGATATTTTGTATTTTTAAACTGCAAAGTAATCGAAATCAAATATATATGTTCTATTCAATAATTACACCGAAAAAGGCTAATGCTTATTCCTTACTTAATATTGAGGTAATAGCACTCCAAAAATATTTATTATCAAATTTATCTGCAAATTTAATATCCTGAATGTCGTCAATACAGATAGTGATTCTAGTTTCATAGAAAGGTATTTTGAAAGAAATTTATAGACTTCAAAATATAAGAAAAACATCAACTTCGGTTTATGATCTTGAAGCCTATGTTTTCGTTAAATAATTCATCAAGAAGTTATGCTTATTTTTGCGATTATTAATCTTATGTTCAAAATGGTTTTATCTGGGGATATGATTCCTGTTTTGTCGTTGATATACAGTTAAAAGTTTCAAATTAACCAATTTAAGTCGATATGTCCATTATTTGACAGATCGTGAAACTTAATAACTGATCTGAGATAAAATAATATTTCGGAATAAGAGATTTTATGATGAATACAACCAATATGTTTGTAGAACGTAGGAAGCTTTTTAAAAAATCTTCTTAAAACATTCACAGGATGAGAATGATAAAAATATTATGATATTTTAACAAAGATATTATTATTCAGCTCGATTTTACATAAAATATAATCAAAATGGCGATTCTGCAGAAAAGCTAATAAAGAAATTTAACATGAAAAATTTTTATTTATAAATGAAAAAATAATTAAATTGAATGTGTTAGTCAAATTTTAAAAACAGATGCTTTTCGCTGAATAAAAAAGAAGCAGTTGTCAAAGAAGAAAATTGGAAGTTTTTTGAGTTCGAAAAAAACAAAACAATGATACTTAAATGAATATCGGCATATTTGAGGTTGAAAATAAAACGGAGAGGGCAGACAAAACCTGAGAATAATGAAAAATTAAAGATTTTATCTTTAAGACGATGATCAAATGATTAGAAATAGTGATAACACTTTAATTCTCTATTATAAATCAACCATTTTACTGGGGAAAAATTACCCGCTAATCTTCTATAAATTAGGTAAGTTGGATGTGCTCGAAAACCAATTAAACTTTTGAGAACATCTCAGGTTTACATTTTAATAAAATTCATTGAAATAAAAACTGATGATCCTAATGTTAATATCAAAAATTTTAATTATCTATTTGTTTAAAACTTAAATAATCAATTGATTGAAATAATTTAGTTTTAATGATTAAAATATATTTTAGATTTGAATTTTAAAAGAATGAAAAATTAATAAAATTATTTTTAACTTTTAGTTACATAACATAATTAATATATTAGAATAACAATACAGATTCATATCATTCAATAAAAATTAGATAAAAGTCATCTATTGATTTTTCAAAAACTTTTTTCATATAATATTCAACTATACATGTCAAATTAATCCGCATCACAGATAATAAAAATTAATAAACTGCTTTCCTCAAATTTTAATTGAAAAAAATTTTAAAATAGTTTATATGATTTGATTGTCTTGATTTTTCTGATCATGTTCGGTGAAAGCAAATCGATTGATTAAACTAAGTTTAAATTAATGGGATAATAATTTCTTAAAAATAATAATAACTTATAAATTAGAGGAATGCCTTTAGTTACAAAAAACTCGCCATTTAGAATTAAAAAAAATACACTTCACCACTGATGTAATATAAAACTGAATTTTTGATTTATATTTTTTTACAAATCATAAATTATTTTTGATTTTTATGTGGTTAAAAATTCACTAAACTTAAATAATTTTATAAATTTTTAATTCTTAACATTTAATAAAAATAAAAGATGAATTTATAGTTTACTCATCGATTCTTCACATTTATCACATTATATTTTTTATTTCATATTCTTGAAGTTATAAGTTCACATAAAAAAGTTAATATTTATAAAATGATTTTGTTTTTTATTAGTCTTGATCATTTACTTTATCCTCGTCAAATACTATTCATATGAAAATTAGGTATATATTAAATTTATCAACATTTTAAAATTTTAGATAATAGCTACAACTACATTTGCCATTCAATAGTTGTTAGTTAATTTAAACTACATAAGTATCTTTTATTAGCATATATTTCAAAGTCTTGTCTCAATTAATGATTTCATAATTTTTATCACTAAACTATCATTTGACGATTCATATGGAGTATCAGATGTTGCTAAATTGTTAACTTTGATGTTTTCGAAATAAAATAATACATATATGTCTTTTATACCTTTATGTTGTCAAAATATCGTCGAATTTAATGAATGAAAATTTTTTGTTGCTATGTCACATAAATGTCAAATTTAGAAATATATATTTCATCAAAATATTCTTCATAAATTATAATTAAACTAATTTTAGAATATATTTTATAAAATGATTTAGTTGTTTATTAAATATGTTTAAAATTGATGGAATTATATAATTCGTGGTTTCAACAAAAGCAGAAATGAATTAATTTTATTTTAAACCATTTAAAAAATGTCCTTGAAAGTAAAAGTAAAAATTAAACACATCTATTTTTTTACTTCAGTCATGCAAGTGTAGCTTTCTAAAGTTCATTCAATTAAATTAAAGGTTAATTTAACAACTGTTGAAATTGAAACGATATTTATAGATATTTGAATCATTAAACCGATCATTTATAATTATCTGTAAAAGTAGATTTTACAAAAAATCATGGCATATCCAGTTAATAATTAAAATATCTGAAATTATTACGTGACGTATAACATATAAAAAAAACTCAATGAAAAATAGATCTTGAAATTACAAACAGGTTTTAATATTTCTGCTTGAGATAAAGGATATATATTACGTACCTGTTGAAATTAAAATCTAATCGAGAATATGACAGAAGGTATAATATTCATAGGTTGGAATCGATGATCATTCGAGGTGATGCTAATTTAAAAGGAAAATTCTTAAATATTGTGACGATATGTTGAGAGTTGTCCTTTGTAGCTTGAATGAAGTAAGAGACGCAGTTTATTAATCATCAACCCATGCAGCAAATTTAAGAGTTCGCTGATAGGTTGAAAAGAGGAGGCTGGTTTCAATGTTAAAGTTCTGATTCAACCTGATATTAGTGTTTAGTCTGAAAAGGTGTCGAAAGAGAGAAGAAGGATGATATTAGCTTTATTTCAGAGGTAATCAGATTTGAAATTTATTTGAAAAAAGCCAAATATACTTACGTTATCTTTGGTTAAAATAAAATATATATGATTATAAAATGAATAAACATCAAAAATTCATCATTTACTAATCCCCACATGTGGCATGAAGTTTACAATATGAGGATTATATTTATTTTCGAACTTAAGTTAGATAATTTCTTTATCTTATGATTTAATTTATACCAGACGAATTTTAAAATAACATGAATTCTAAAAAAAACAGGTATGAAGAAAATCTTTAAAAAATTAAGATAAGAAAAAATAATCATTTTTAAGTTTTTGATCATGAAATAAAATATTTTTGAAGATCGTAAAAAACTTTAATATTCGGGTTTACACCGATCTTCTAAGTATCCTTATAATAATAAATTAAATGAAGAAAATAACTAAAATTTATCATTCAAAAAAATCTCAAGATCAATATTGATAAAAATAATTCATCGATCTTTTAATATTCATCTACTCATAATTAATAGCGTAAGTATTATTTTAAATAAACAGCACAAAAAGTTTACAATTCACAATTACCATAAAATTAAATCGAAAGTAGAAAACACAAGACCGAGATACCGATTTGGATTAAGTTATGTTGCTCTAAAGCTCGTACCAATTTTAAATCGTATACTGGCGAAGGTCTCAATCATATAAAACCAAAGAACTGTTTCAAATTTCGCAAATATTTAGCTTAACTCACTCATTTAAAAATTTGATAATGAAGGCAAAACTTCGCTCAATCTCACAGATCGATATTTATATATGTCACGGATTCTTAAACCAGTGAAAATGAAATCCCTAACTTGGTTGGGCGTGAAATAAAAATAACTGTCACAACAATTTCTTTCAACTGATTTTAATACAACCGTTGAATTATTTTCGCATTGATAGAATGATACTTTGAACTTATAATATCGTATTAAAAAAAATAAATAAATGAACCGTTAACTTCTAGAAAAATAAAAATTAGAATCATAGGTGTTTTCATTTTAAAACATTCTTGAAATCGCTTGTTTTTTAACTTTATAAGGAAAGAATCTGCCATAAATTTAATATGTTGAGGAAAATGAAGTTTAAACAGGAAACAGTGGAAATTGGTCCAGTAAGCAGACATATATCTTCTAACATGTACAACTAACAATTTATTAAGAAAAGAAGTTCATAAAATGAGAAAATTGTTGAAAAATTATAAACCTACAATATAAAAGCATAATAGTAGAATGGTCAGATAAATTAATTATTAGATTCATATTTCTTTGAAATTTGGTCAGCCTAGACATAAATAATCAACGATGATTGTCTTGAGATTGTGCAGATATTGTCAATCAAAAAATGTGACTGCTTTATTACTTTTGCTCTCAAATTGGGATATTTCTAATATTAATAGATCTATATCATAAAATCGTTTTCAAGTTAAAATGAAGAAAATATTACATGTTGATTTATTTTAAAAACAATCTTCTTCGTATTATTAAAATATTAAAATTTTAAAATAATTTAAATGACTGATTTTATCATCAAAGAGATTAAACCATGAATGGACGTTGATTCAAGTCATAAAATTCTTCTCAATGAAAAAATCATGGTAAGAATCAATTTAATTTTAATCAGAAAAACGTTGAACACGTGGAGAAAATTGATTTAAATAAAATGAATGACGTGGATAATGTTAAAATAAAACAAACATGTATATCTATATGATATGCTTAATAGATGTCAATAATATGGTTGACTGGGTTAAGAGTAAATGAATTTATCAAATATTTATAATATATTTGAAGATATTATGAGTAAATTAGTCAGGCATGAACTCATTTCGACAACCAAAAATGAATTTAAAAGTCATCGAGGAATAAAATTTTTAAAATAAATAAACTATAAATCGAAATTAGAATTACTTGAAAAATCTTAAGATTTATGTTCGAAGAAACGAGTTTTTTCGATCGCATCCAAAGAAAATTGAATATTAACTTTAAATACAATTAAATAACGAAAACTTGAAAAAACAAATTTTTAGAGTAAAAGTCACCTGAGCATTCGTATCGTTTAAGTCACCAAAGATGATGTATCATTTAAAACAAATATATCCACTTTGATGTTATTATCAATAAATATTTCGATTGAAATAAACATATTATTCGACTTTTTTAGGAAATAATAAGACGATTTTTATAATGAACTCTTTATTGAGTGATATATTTTAAAGATCCATAATTACAGATTTCAGCATAGTTGAACACATTTCACTCCGATGGTTCTATGAACCAAAATATTAACGTTTTGTGTCAGATCAGACTGTATATAAAAAGATCAAAAAAGAATTTTAAAATGGATCGAAAGATAGTTTGCTAGCAACTTGAACTATATCATTACGAGTAAAATATTTTGAGATTATTGAGCCAATTTAGACGATATTTTTATATATTTTACAAAATTATAAATAAATATAAAAGTTAAAAAGATGTAAATTCATTGAGAAAGAAATCAGATATATGATCCGTACAACTTAAAAAAACTTGTATGAATTTAGTTGCGATGAAATTATATAAATACTGAATTGTAAAACTTTTAATAACTGTCAAGAATTTAAGATCTTACATATAGTGAAAAGATTCCTCAAAAATTTTTCACGAACATTCTTTATAACTTTTCGTATTATAAACTTTACCAAGAAGAACTCTATATGCGAGTGAACAGGCAAACACAAATTATTTGTCACAATCAAATGTTCAATTAGATGACAAACCAACAAGGTTTCACTTATTGTCGTTCCTCTAAGTCTATTTAAGAAAAGCTCACATTGGAATATTATCGATCCTCTTTTATTGTTTTAAAAATAAAATGGTAAAATCCTTCCTCTTTTTCGAGCGAATTCTGAGAGATATATTTTAAAGGTTTCTATTCCTTTGATAAACAATCATCTGCAACAATTGAATATATTTACATTTTTCCTTCCATGTATTGGAAGACAGTCTAGTTTCTCACGGATAACAGGGATTTGATATAATATTTGTTAAAAAGGGGAATATAAATGTTAACGATTTCTTAGAAATGGAGTCAAAAGCCAATCTCTTTGAGTGGATTGTCACTTGGAATTCAATACGAATATGAATCTGCAGGTTAATTGAGAATTTCAAATAATCAACAGCTTTCAATGAAATAAAATTTAAAGTTGAAGATAAATAAATATTTTGAAGTAAATATGAAAGAGTACATTTTGTTTAAAATTTAATGAAAATGAACAAAAATATCGTTTACATACTTGAACTGATTCATTCTTATAAAGTATTCTATTTCATGAGATATGAATTTTCAAACAAGAGAATTATTGATTAAAGGTTAATTATTTTAGTAATGAGCATCATGATCATTCACTTAAAGAATAAATACTACGTGGTAGAATTCTAACTCCTTATTCAATCGTGGTAGATGCACTAAAATTTATCAAGTCAGAACATACAGATATAGATTCGATGAAATCTCTGACTCAGATTTTACATATTTTTGCAATGTTTATTGAGAGACATAAAATTAAAATCTTAAATTACCTTGTTGTCAACTCGTAGGGAAAAATAGTGGTTGTTCCTTCGTTTTATTGAAAATGCCGCAGTCTAAGTTTTACGTATCTTCGTATTAGTAAACAAGATACATCTACGATATATGTCGGCCTTTTTTCAAAATTATCAGAATTAAGTTTTACGAATCGTTCAAAATTTAAAATATTTATTGATAAAATTACGAATCGCAAAATTTTTAACATACAGTGAAAAATATTTATTAAGCTGAATTCAATAAATATAATGCTTGAAATGGTTTAATAACCTAGTAACATAATACCCAAAAAATTGTATATGTTGTGATAAATATAAAAACATGAAAAATTAAAATAAGTTAAAAATCTGAAAATTGAAGAAATTTATAGATTAATCTTCTTTTATTTTGAAATATTTAACTTATTATCAGATATAATTCTGGTTTAAGTAATGTATTAAATGAAGCTAAATATACTCCTCGAAAATATATTTATTCTCTATTTATTTCAATTTATGATAATCTTTGATGAGTTAAATCATCGAGAACTTCAAATAGATTAGATAAAGAGAATTTTTTATTTGATGAAATATTTTTGATTAAGAACGAACAAAATCAGGTTAATCTAAATGAAGCACCTCCCTCCCTCTCTTTAAAAGTTAAAACAGGTAAAATAATGCATGAAAAACAACCCATCATCTTAAATTATTTTATAGATATGAAAATAATGAACAAAATGCAATGAAAGTTCTGGAAAATAAAACAAAATATAACTCTTAATGGTTTCCTTTGATATCTTGAATAATATCTAAGTAAAGCCAGAGTAGAAGACGGTTTATAAGAATTTATATATGAAATTTACTATGATAAATTCGACTTAAGAGATAACAACAGAAATAATTAGACCAACACTAAATAGCCTAAAAAGGAATTAACCTGTATAGCAACGTATATTGCACAAAAATTCAGAAAATTTACAATTTCTGGCGGAAAATTCATATAAATTATCGTTTAGAATTATAGATAAAAATTTATTGAAGTTAAAATATTCTTTAAAAATGAAAACAGCCAATTCATGAAAAGGAAAGATTGGAATAATTTATATATTTGCAAATTTAAAAATTAGCAGGTTTATTCATACAAATTCTACGATTTATACATTTAATTTGATAATTTGTATAGGAAGAAGATTCTAATCTGTAAATAAACGTAAAAATATCCAAAAAGATGACAAACTTAAATTTATGTCCCTATAAACAATGATTTGAGCTCATATAAATTTTAGTAAATATAATAGAATCATCAGTGATAAAGATTTAAAAATTTACAATTATTTTACTAATTAAATTGAAATATGACCTCATATTAAATCTTATTTGTGAATCAATAATCAGCATGATTTAATCATCACATTCTCACTTAAAGTCAATTTTAAAATTTGACCGTTAATGTATTGATAATTTTAACTTTTAATGATTAAAACAGATTATGATCAATTTGCGAAGTAGGATTTTACAAAACCAAATTTTGGCAGATCAATGTTAAACATAGATATTTTGAATCAAAAAATAAATACATTTGAATTCTATGTTCTTACAAATCATTTAATATCTTAGATAATCGACATTTTTCTTATTTGATAGATTTCTTTCATCTCATATATTAAATTCGATGTTCAAAAAATGAAAAAAACATTCATGATTATAACCCGTTTTTATTTTGTACTAAATTAAAAAAATATAATTTATAAAACCCCAAAAAAAGCTTAGATAATTTAATAAAAATATGGTGGTGTTTTTTAATTAGTATTTTATATTTCTAATTATAAGTATGATTTTATGAATTAAAAGTTATAAATTTAATACTTTATAAATGTTCGTAACAATACCTAAACTAGTTTATATATTATCTATAATTCTAAACATTTAAATATGTACAGTGCCGGCGGCAGCACTCTGCAAAATGTTTATGGCTCGATTCTAGAAAATTCTAGAATGTTTCAAGACAGTTTTATCACGAATTATGTAAATGATATAAATAAAAATATTATTCTTTACCATGAATAATTTTTTCACGTTTATCGATTTTTATAAGAAATTTCGAAAAAATCGTTTTTCAGTTTTACTTGGTTGAAATATGATTTTCATGATTCTGAAAATATTTTTGAAAAATCATTGAACATTAATTTTGTAAAAATCTCATTATTTTAATGTTAATAATATATAACATAGATGAAATTATTTCTCATAAGATAAAGATCAATTAACATGTATTTGAAATTTAAATTTTAAAAAATTTCATCTTATAAAAGTATTATTTTTGATGACTATAAAAAGTGTTTCCTTTCAGACGTTGAATAATATTTTATTATTTTTAAGGCTGCGTGGCTATTTTCGATTGTATTAAAAGTTTTAGACCAATTTTGTTTGTAAAAATTCAAATAAAACATCTGGATGTCAAAATGAATGAAAAAAATATAAAGGTAAAATCTAGCTAATAGATTTCAACCTAAAACTAGAAAAATAAAATATTGTTATTTAATTTTCGTTTGTTTTAAACCTGTGAACAGAAATTAAATACTTTTAAGATCATGTTGAGAAAATTTAATGTCGAAATTTAAAAACAATTAATCATATTCTAAATTGTGAATTCCTATAAATCTTTTTTCAATTTCGTTTTAAAATTATCAAAAATGTCTTATAGGTCAAATATTTTTTTGAATATTTGAATGACATAAAAAATAACTCATAGATAGTAAAGACCAGTGATTTCTCGAGAAGCCACAAGTATAAACGAATGTATCTTGTCAATCATATTGTATGAGGAATGGAACGCTCTTTGATCTGAACGAAGCGAGCCAAGGTTTCTTCCATATAACCGATATTGCATATGTAAGGTTACCACATGGTGAGATTTTAATTGTAGGCCATTTCATAAACATTTAATGGATCAGAGAAATTTGGAAAAGAGTGCCTTCCGAAGGTTAAAGCTGGTAATTACTAAACCTACTTAGTAGATATTCTTTGGCAGTGTAAATACGCGTAAACCGTTTGTGACAAATTTCAGAACTTGGGAAAACTCTTAAAGCTTAAATAAAACATATTTTCAAATTTTCAAATATTATAAGTTATTTTTGTTGTTTGATATAATTGATATATCAAATAAAAATGGCTAAATTATGTTAATATCGAGAATCGAAGTTTTCAGTTTTAAAATTATTTTAACTCAACAATTTATAATCCTCATTTATGTGAATACATAGATAGGCAAATTAGCATTTTAAAACTAGCCAATCGATGATTCATTTTTCATGATGTTTCACTTCAAATAGTTTTCATCAGGATATATTTTGTCAATTAATAATCATTTTTTAAAGTAAATATTTACCAAAAATCTTATTAATTGCTTAAAATCAAGCTTTTATAATTACTCGACCCTGTTGATGAAATCAATTCAATTTAAATCTGCAAGAATTTTCATATTAACTTGTTTGAATTTATGAAACATTTTTGTATATTCTGAAGTATAATTTATAAAAAAAAGATTTTTATTCTTATTCCATGATAAAACATGAATTAAACTAAACATCACGCTTTTCACAGATTTGATATCTTGAACGTAAGATATTGTATAAACGAAATACAATCCTGAAAATTTTGGCTTTAGTTTTTGTTCAAAAAAAGGGCTCCAACCTGTAGATCGTATTTTTCTATCCACTGAAAAAATATAAAGTAATATGCTATCTAACACCTAATTTTAAATTATAATGATATATGTTAGTATGTTCCATTTTAACTGATTAAAGTTAAAATAATAAAAATAATATTCTTTTAACACTTCAAACTCAACAAAAAATAATTCTGAAAATTAGAATTCGCACCTCGAAAGTTTTACTTTATCTCAATTAAAACTGTTAAAATAAAAATGTGAAAAAATTTATTAAATTTCTAAACTGGTAAGCCAAGAATTTCTGAGATGAACCAACTTAAAATAACATATTTACATGATAGTTTTTGAATATCATATATTTCAAATAATACTCAAAAAATAATTTATTTTAAAAATACGAATAAACCAACAATAATAAATATACTTAGACATTATTATTTTCATAATATTTAAATTGTTTATGAAGAAAGTAAAAATAAAAATGCAACAAAATCAAACTATGTATGATTTATAACAATTTAAGCTTTTTTATTTCAGCAGACTTTATCAAATTTTTCTTTAATTCCTCTTTTATATGAGTCTAAAAGTTACGATAGTCGAATTACTATTCCAATCAGAAATTTTATATTTTGGATAACTTTGAATATATCTGATTGATAGTGAAACGCCACATTTAGAACATATGTCACTATCTTTGAAACATATCTCTTGCAAATCTAGATTAATTTATAAAAATTACTGATGTATGGGCTGTTACTAACCCTGATAAAAGTTTAAACACTTCTTTGTCAACTCAACATTCTTTTGTTTGCTTTTATTGATTT